>VONZ01001140.1:0-209190 GCA_012976165.1 Labeo catla | reverse complement strand
CGGACCACGGCCGCCGCCAGCTCCACGTCCAGACTCTCCGGATCGGCGGCCATCTTACACACCAGCTCCTCGTGGGAGAAGACGCAGTAGCGCTGCAGACGCCGGTAATGCGCCACACACTGCCTCCCGACGGGCAGCTGCACACACACACACACACACACACACACACACGTCATCACGCACTTCCACACACAAACACAGAACTACAACACCACAGGCTGTGGCTCTAGAGAACGTACCCAGTCTGCAGTGCAGAAGTTGACCGCTTCAGCAAAGTTGTAGCCTTGATTGAAGCCGCTGTGATAGGCTCTGGGGAACGTGACCACAAACTCTCCCGCGCACTGATTGGTCCGGTACACCTGTATGATAACGAGAGCCGTCAGTGAGCGATTTCTCTGGTGATCGGGAGAATGAAAGGCAGATGAAGAGGAGGCCGGTACCGGGACGCCGTGCTCCATGAGGACGTTGGGGTTCATCAGGGTGACCAGCTGGTGCAGGAGGTCCGGCTGAGAGTCGAAGAGCTCCGGAGCCACTTTCTTCATGACGGACTCCAGCTGCTCGGCGGCGTGCGCTGGAACGCCGTACCAGGTCTTGGGTTCGCCCCTGATCCACACACACACACACAGAGGTCAGTCGTCTCGTCACAGGCTCACGGCGCGTCGGGACGAGTGTGCGCGGGACTCACCAGTGCAGGTAGTTGATGGAGTAGCTCCAGTGGTCCTCGATGTGCCAGCAGAAGGACGAGAAGCACATGCCCACGTAGAGCCAGGGCAGCTTCATGCCGCTGATGTCCCCGCTGATGTGCGTCAGCACCGACTGCTCCAGCACCGGCATGTTGTTCAGGTTCCAGCCCGAGTTTGCGTACTCCTGCGCTCACGACCACACCACAAACACAATCGAGAAGCCCGGTTTATCAGGAGTTAAACCTCTCTACAGAGATTTTATTGCATTACAATAACAATCTGGGAGAGACTTTGCTTAAATGATACAGTGCAAACAATTTTAACGTTGCTAAAAATTATGACAGCAAAAATTTCTTCCTGATGAAAAGAAACTCTGAAACTCTTCTGAAGACGGTCGATTACATTCATGCAAACCCCACTCTCAATATTTACACTTTTCTTCTAGTGTTTCAATTATATATAAAAGACTCTAGGCTATAAACTATATTTTCAACTATACATTAAAAAAAATAAAAACAAACTAAATTTACTATATGTGACCCTGCACCACAAAACCAGTCTTAAGTCGCTGGGGTATATTTGTAGCAATAGCCAAAAATACACTGTATGGGTCAAAATTATTGATTTTTCTTTTATGGCAAAAATCATTAGGATATTAAGTAAAGATCATGTTCCATGAAGATATTTTGTAAAACACCTACTGTAAAAATATCAAAACTTATTTTTTGATTAGTAATATATATTGTTAAGAACTTCATTTGGACAACTTTAAAGGTGACTTTCTCAATATCTTGTTTTTTTTGCACCCTCAGATTCCAGATTTTCAAATAGCTGTATCTCGGCCAAATATTGTCCTATCATAACAAACCACACATAAATGGAAAGCTTATTTATTCAGCTTGATGTATGTTGTGATCCAGGGTCACATATGTAGCTATGGAAAAAAATAAAAGTTTCTCTGGATTTACTAGGAATGGGTTTGAGTGAAATGGCAATATTTGTTTTACTCTATAAAGGTGTGATAACATCTCTTTCAATTTCCAAATAAAATCAAATGATAAAATCAGTGTTTTTCCATCAAATATTGATTTCTTAACTCTGTTGTCTAAAAATGTACATAAACATGCCTGAAAACATGCCATCTTTTTTATTATTTTGATTAGACCATTTTATCCAAAAAAAAAAAAAAATAATAAAAATTCTTCTTTCAAATTTGGAAGAAATGTCATCAGTAGTTCAAAAATATTATTTTACTCAAACACATTTTACTCTGGCACATCCATTTTTTCCATAGCTGTATATTTTTTTGTTTTTTTTTAAATGTAATTTCTTCATTAGATTCATGCACAGGTACGAGATTCAGTCATATGACATGAAGCGTCTCACATCCTCGTCGCCGATGAGTTTTCTCTTGCCGTCCCGCACTGGGAATCCGCTGCCCACATCTTTGGAGCTGATGTCGGCGCCGTACTCCACGATCACGTCCTCCTCGATGCTGCTGACCAGACGCCAGAACTCCTTCTCCACCAGCTCCGTCGGCACCATCTGACACACACAGACACGTTTACACGCGTGAGCGCTGCACGCTGAACTCTGCCTTATATGCTGATAATCATGTAGACGGTAGGGGTGTACCATACTGACAAAAAAAGACATCTCAATATTTCATATTTTTTGGGATATTACATGATAATGATAATTATGACTATATTTTGATGAGTGTGTTATTGTGCTGATACCTGAACATGGACAGCTGACTCCTGAATTTTCTGATCAGTTCTTTATTAACCCTCTGGTTAAATAAAATACTATTCCAAGTGCACCACACATGAAGTTGTCAACATGATGTAAAAGTTAAATCATTTGTGAAATATCTTTGCAGAAAGACACATGAACTATAACTACATCCTGTACAAACTTTTCTTATACATATTATATGTTTGGAAATAACAGACTGCAAGGAAAAAGAAAAAAAAACTCAACAGTCAATGTTATTCACATTCAAAATGACTTGTAAACTGCACACTTGTAAATATATGTGTGCATTCATTTTACTTACATTTCTCTATATTTTTACCCATGTATATAATGCATTATTTGATTTGGTTTTTTCTCCTCTAATATTAGTGTTATACTCCATCTCTAAGCACTGGAAGCTCCTGCCACAAAGTCAAATTCCTTGTGTGTGAACATACTTTGTAATAAAGCTCTTTCTGACTTCTGAGGGTACAACACCAGTAGACTATTGTGTACAATGTTCTGTGAAAACCATGAACAGCAGCTTTCAGCCCGTCACCCTGATGCAAACACGAAATATCAGACATACTGTAGTCTTTTAATCGATTGCGATAATAAAATCATGGCAAAACATTACATTTGAATGAATCCATAAAATCATAAAACGCACATGTTTGGAATGATTGTTGTTGGTGAAACTGAGCAAAAACAGGCAACGTGGTGTCTAACATAAGTCTCTTAAAATTAACTTCTTGATTATTGAACTTTTGTAAAAAATAAATAAATAAATAAATAAATAAAAATCAACATCCCACTTGTAATCATGTTTTTTGGAGGAAAAAAACAACAACAAAAAAGGCATTCTTCATGTGATATTGATTAACTAAACATTCATTTTCTGTACCCGTGTCTTGAATCATGTGATCAGTCTAAATGCATTTCAATAGACTGAATCACGCAGTGAAAACACACACACTATCGTAACCTGACTCACTAGACTTCATCTCGTAATGTACATGCACACTCTGTAGGTGTTTTGTTTGCTTTTTTGTGATGTACTTGATATCAAATCGCACTTCGTTACAACAACAATTACGATATCCATCGCACACCCCTAGCAGACGCTCTGTAATGGCACTTACGTGAACGGGCATGTTGAAGTAGTCGGACTTGAAGTGGTCGGCCATCTCGCCGAAGCTCTGGAGCGTGTACTCGCGCACGGCCTGCTCGAACCCGAACGCCTCCCGGGGTTTGCTGCACTCCTGTGTGACGGCAGGAGATCAGTACATCACAGAGACGCTTTCATTAACGCGTGTATTGAGCGACGAGCGCGGCCGTACCTCCGCCACACACTTGGGGCAGCGCCAGTCTCCTTTGGGCACGTCCTGCAGCGGCGGGATCAGGCAGAAGGTGTGGTAGCTGTCATCACAGCCGTCACACAGCAGGAGGCGGTCCTCCTCATCGCCCCGCCCACACGCCATACACATGTACAGGTCGATCTGTCAGTCACACACACACTCTCAACATCGAGCACTAGCGATTACTATAAAATCAAGAGTTTCAGGTCAACAGCAGACACGACGAACTGCTCCAGAACTAAAGCATGGAGCACCACAGGGCTCAGTATGAGGCCCTTTACTCTTCTCCTCGTATGAGTTCTTCTTAGGGGATATGATAACGACTGTCTCTATTCACTGTTAATGCAGATGATTCTCAGCTCTATATTTCCTCCAGACCTGACAAATTCGACAAGTCTGTATTCATGATATCAAAGACTAGATGAGGAGTCATTTTCAGAAGTAAAGCAAATCTTAGCTGCATGACTTTATATTTTTGCACAATGTAATTTTATTATTATCCAGCTGTAATCTGCTAAATGTGACTATAAAGTATGAACGAATTATAAATGTTAACAATGATTTTTGTTAAAGCTGCTTTGAAATGGGAAGTGTTGCGAAAATTGACTGGACACAGGTCAGATACAGGAGTAAAACTTGTACTGCTCAAACACAGGAACACAGTTATGACACACAAACATCACACTCACATAATTGACCTCCAGCATCTCCTTGCGCGGACGCATTTTAATAGCAAACGCCTGAGCCCTCATGTGCTTCTGTTTCCTGAGGAAGCTCTCATCATCTGGACACAAACACAGTGTTTACAGATCACCGTCTGCCGAACAGCACTGATGTCTGTCATCGAACCGCTGAACGTCTCACCTGCCGTCACGATGTCTAATCCGAGCAGCTGCGGGCCGCCGCCGAACACCTGCACGGCTTTGGGCTCCGTGTTTTCTCTCTGAGACACAAACATCAGGCAAATCAAATAAACGCTGCTCTTTTGAACTTTCTATTCAAAGATCATCTGTATGTGGCCTGACAGAGAAGCCGACCTCGTCCTTGAGCCGTCGAGGGGAGCGTCTCTCGGCTCGTCTCTCCTTCTCTTCCTCCTCGTCCGCGGCCTCTTCCTCTCCACCTCCGATGCCTTCATCTACGTCCTCGGGGTCAGGGGCTTCTGGGTAAAGCCTGTGAACTCCCTACAGAAACACACAGACACACGTCAGGAGCGACTCGAGACGGACGTCACGTCACAGCACTGCAGGAGTCGGACTCACGGTCAGCGACGCTCCGGACCGGAAGAGCTCATACGGATACAGGATCCGCTCGAAATGAGAGCGCAGCAGCGATCCCACACCTTTCCCACCGGGAAAACCCATGCGACTGCTGATCTTAGACCAGCGCTTCTCCTTACAGACCACCTCGAAACCTCCTTCTGCAGACACCAGCTGCCAAAACACAGACAGAAGAAGAGATCAGACGTGTGCGTTTACATTTCACTACGTTATATCATCACATTTAGACACAAATGTTCAGCGATGTAGGAACAGTTTTTATAAAAGCAACACAACACAAAGTTCAAAAGCCTGGGGTTGGTAAGAGCTCACTGCTCACCCACACTGCATTTATTTGATCAAAAATACAGTAAAAACTGAAATATTTTTAGAATTTCAAATATCTGTTTTCTATGTGAATATCTGTTAAAGTGTAATTTATTTCTGTGATGCGCAGCTGAATTTTCAGCATCATTACTCCAGTCTTCAGTGTCACATGATCCTTCAGGAATCATTCTAATATACTGATTTACTGATTAGCGAGAAATGTACTATACCATTATAAATGTTTTTACTGTCATTTGTGATCACTTTAATGCAGCCTTGATGAACAAAAGCACACATTTCTTTCAAATAAAATGCTACTGAGGCCAAACACTTAAAACGCAGTGTATTTGAAGGCAGATGTGAGGTGTGTGATGTGGTTTTACCTTGCTGAGCAGGTACAGGTCCAGCACTTTTCTCTCCACGTGAGGGAAGCGCAGTTTGCAGCCCTGGAGCTCCCAGAACTTGGCGATCTGGTCCAGGAAGTTGAGCTTGACTCTGGTGAGGGCCTGAACGGACGAGACTCGAGGTGAGAAACAAACACAGCGATCTTCATCACAACGCCAATGAGCGATTGAACTCACCTCCAGCTCGTTGAGCCGCTGGATTCGAGGAGTGAATCTGAAACTGCGCACGTCGCAGGCGAACGGAGGCTGCCAGCCCTGAAACACACAGCAGATACGAGTCTGAACTCAGTAAAATGACAGAGAACAATAAATTATACATTAGTCAGCAGCTGCCATGTTCAATCAAGCAGCATCTCTAGACAATTAGTTATTTTGCTAACCCTGAAATCAAACCCATGCCCTCACCACTGTGAAAGACTTCCCTAAACATGTAATGAAATAAACTATTAAAAAACTCCTACACATAAAATACATAAATGATAATAATAAAAAAAATAACAATTTTGGCTGAAATAAAATACATTTTAACAGAGTTGGAAAAAAAAAGTTTCTCGGTTACCTTTAGTTTAACTTGATGTACAAAATTAACTAAACATTATAGACCATTTTACTAGATGTAAACAACACTGGTCCAGAAGCACTTCCTGTTTTTTTGTTTTTTATTTTATTTCACATATACAAATACATCTTAAAGGTGCTAATGTAACATTTTCATCCAGTCAAATGTTATGTTGGTTGTATTTCTTTGTGATGTTTGTGTAAAGTTAAAAAAAAAAAAGAAACAGGAAGTGTATCGGGACCAGTATGTTTACATCTGACGAAATGGTCTATAAAAACCATATAGACATTTAAAAAAATAAACACACACAAGAAAATTTACTAAAACATAAGAAATAAATAGAAAATAGACAAAATAAAACCGAATTCATCTTTTAACAAATTAATTCAAATCTGAATTCACTATTAACAAACACAATCACTGGATGTTGACAATCACTGAAATAACTGATGTGTTCATTTATGAGCACACAAATACACACAATACAAGAACAACTTCATCTGATCATCTAACTCCAGCACTCTCTATTTTATGTTTTGTTTTTTATTTCTAAAAAACAACACTTGACCCTCTAACACTTGTGCTCTCCAACACTTTCTTTTGACTTCTTTGATTTTAAAAAAGGCCTTTAACACCAATGTTCCTTACCCTTTATTTTCTATTCTATCTACTTGTTTTCTTTTTATTTATTATATAAAAACCTTTGTGTACTGCGTTAGACTAACCAAGACTCGTCACAGCACTTACATTTCATTGCTCTTGTGTTGGTTTTGATTGTTTCTATTCTCCTCATTTGTCCCTTTGGATAAAAGCATCTGCTAAAGACTAAATGTAAACGGGCCTGGTCTGATTATTTTATCTTAATATAGTGAATAATAATAACAAAGCATGAAGCACTTGTGGTCTGATTGGGTCATTCCTGGGATTCAGTGTCTTAAGTGAGGTCTGATCTCGTGCTGTACTTCGTTTTACTATGGTAATTGTTATTTCAGTGCAGTAACCCTGTTGAAAAAGCAGCATACGATCGGTTTAGATGCTGGTGTACTGGTTTATGCGGGTCCCTCCTGCTTAGGACCAACAAAAAACATTTTAGGACCATCTTAAACCAGATAAAACCAGCACCCCAGCATCAAAACCTGCCTTTTCATCAGGGCATTTCCCTGCGGCGGTCTGATCTGTTGATCTGATCTGCTGTACCGTGTTTTACTATGGTAAACTGATCGAGTACCTGCGGCGGTCTGATCTGTTGATCTGATCTGGTGCTGTACCGTGTTTTACTATGGTAAACTGATCGGTACCTGTATGGTCTGATCTGATCTGTTGTACCGCGTTTTACTATGGTAAACTGATCAAGTACCTGTGGCGGTCTGATCTGTTGATCTGATCTGATGCCGTGGTTTTACCATGGTAAACTGGATCGGTACCTGTGGCGGCCTGATCTGATCTGATCTGCTGTGGTTTTACTATGGTAAACGTCTGACCTGTGGCGGCTCCGATCTGATCTCGATCTGCTGTACCGGTTTTACTATGGTAAACTGATCGGTACCTGTAGGTCTGATCTGATCTGGACTGGTTGTACCGTGTTTTACCATGGTAAACTGATCGAGAACCTGTGGCGGGTTCGATTCGTCTGATCTGATCTGTTGTACCGTGGTTTTCTGATCGAAAACCGCGGCGTCTGACTTTGATCTGATCTGTACCGCGGTTTTACTATGGTAAACTGATCGAAAATTCGTGGCGGTCTCGATCTGGATCTGTTGTAAACCGGTTTTACCATGGTAAACTGATCGGTACCTGTGGCGGTCTGATTCTGATCTGATCTGACGTTTTACCATGGTAAACTGATCGCACTGTGTCGGTGTTGTACGGTTTTACTATGGTAAACGAATCGACCTGTGGCGGTCGGATCTGATCTGCTGTGGTTTACTATGGTAAACGAGGGTACCTGTGGTGGTCTGATCTGACCTGGATCTGTTGTACCTCGTGTTTTACTATGGTAAACTGATCGAGTACCTGTGGCGGTCTGATCTGTTGATCTGATCTGATGTACCGTGTTTTACTATGGTAAACTGGTCGAGTACCTGTGGCGGTCTGATCTTGCAGATGCCCGTGTTCTCGGCGATGTCGCGGATCTTGTGGATGAAGCCGAACGGGTCGCTGAAGTCCTGCCAGCTCGGCTCGAACACCGGACACTCCGGCGGAGCCTCGAACTCGCGGAACAGCGCCATGTGTCACCGCTGAGCCTCAGATCTTCATCATCTTCATCAGTAACGAGTGTCTGAGTGTCAGCGGCTCATTCCTGCTCGGTTCAGTCGGACTCGGAGCGGGTTCAGACCGGATGTTGTTGTTGTTTTCGTGTTTGCTGTGAGAACAAAAGCCGCCGCCGCCGCCGCCGCTCACTTCATCTGTTTCCCGCGCTCGTGTCTCTGCATTTCACCCTCATTCGTCTCCAGGAATCACATCTGTCCGGTGTCCGTCAATCCCAGCGGGTTTAATGCTGTAATAATCAGATTAATGCTCTAACAAACGCCGTTAGCATCTCCTGCTAGCCTGCGCTCGAATGTTTCCGGAAGTGTTACCTTTCTCCTTCCTGCCGCTGGACTTCCGCTGTATCAGCTGCACAAATAAATACAGGTTAGACCTGAAAACCAGGAAGAGTGTGAAGGCTGTAAAAGACTCGATTACTCTCCTTAAGTATTATGTTTGGGGGTGTTTGATGAAGAAAAACAGCACTTTTAACTCAGTAGCATTATTTTAACTTGAAAAGTTCATGACATTTTTGCATTTTTAATTTCTAACCCACATTAAATACCATGTACATAATATCATATAGAAATGTATTACTATGCTATTCTAATATTTTTCATATTATTGAATCATATGAATTATAATATTATGAATCATATTATTGATTCATATTATATCATATTTCCATATAATATTTTTTTCATTTTTCTAAAATGAGCTACTGTTTTCTGCCTTATGTTTCTGTTTGGTTTGAGCCTCGAGGAGTGAACGGAGAAACACACTGCACTTCTTTGTAGAGAAATCCTGCTCACAGAACCACACACACAAGAAGAAGAGTAACATTAGTGCTGACTAAAGCCTGGTCCACAAGAGCAGATGCACTGAACCGCTGTCCAGATCTCAAATCTTCCCCAGAGTTCAGTGAGGGACAGATTCACCCTGACACAGATCAAATACAAGGCCAGGAATAACAACGATGAGAAAAGCAGCTGCACATTAACAGAAACACCAGAGCTGATGGTCTCACAGAAGAAATCACAGGGAAAGAGAGAACAGAGCGAGTGATGACAATACGAAGAAGACAGAGACAGACGGGCCAGAGCAGAGGAAGAGGGAGAGCATTAGTGAGGAGGGACTGGAGGAATAACACACGCAGGAGAAGAAGAGGGAAACACACCACAGTTTCTGACGGAGAGAAGCCAGACAGAGAGGATTATTGGGAATTGGGAAAAAGTACAGGTTTAAGAACAAGCAAAGGCAGCACAACACACACAAAAACAGACGAGAGAAATGATACAACTAATGCAACAACAGACAATACAGACTATTGAACTTCAGCAACAGCAAACATTACTGGAAATTATGTGAAAGAAACAGAGATTCCTTTATTCTTTACAGTCTTTTTAAAACATTGATTTTATTTATATTTTATTTTATTTAAATGTTTAAATGCTAATAATAATAATAATATAATATTAAAATCTCAAATCTGTTTCATAATAAAATGTCACATTTTCATACAAATTTGTGTGTTTGTATACTATATGGATATTGTGTGTTTGTGTACTAAACTGGATATATATAATTTTCTGTTAATAATAAAACAAATGTGGTGACATAAAATACAATTGTGTATTTTTTTAAATACAATTCAGTTTATATTGCATTTATATTCACACAGCACACACATCCTTGTGTAGCACCGCACAGCTGTGTGTGTGTGTGTGTGAGTGTGTGTGTGTGTGTGTGTGTGTGTGTGTGTGTGTGTGAGTGTGTGTGTGTGTGTGGAGTGTGTGTGTATTTGTGTGTGTGTGTGTGTGTGTGTGTGTGTGTGTGTGTGTGTGCACCTGGTATTCATCACGTTATGGGGACCAAATGTCCCCACAAGGATAGTAATACCAGTAAATTTTGACCTTGTGGGGACATTTGTGAGGTCCCCATGAGGAAACAGGCTTATAAATCATTCAGAATGAGTTTTTGAGAAAGTAAAAGTGTGCACAGTCTCCTGTGAGGGCTAGGTTTAGGTGTAGGGTAGGTGTAGGGTGATAGAAAATACGGTTTGTACAGTATAAAACCCATTACGCCTATGGAATGTCCCCATAAAACATGTAAACCCAACATGTGTGTGTGTGTGTGTGTGTGTGAGTGTGTGTGTGTGTGTGTGTGTGTGTGTGTGTGTGTGTGTGAGTGTGTGTGTGTGTGTGTGTGTGTGTGTGTGTGTGTTGTGTGCGTGTGTATGTGTGTGTGTGTATGTGTATGTGTGTGTGTGTGTGTGTGTGTGTGTGTATGTGTGTCACCTCATTCAAAACAGTCTTGGATATGTTCAAAAACTGTGATGTCTGATCTGTGATATTTAGATGAGGATCAGAGTAAAGTAATGGCACATCTTACCCCTCAGTGTTCAGATCATCTTTTATTAATGCAATAGCAATATTTCCATCTGCTGAATGTAAGCGTCGTCATATTCCACACGCTGCTGCTGCTCTGGTGAATTCATGTGTTCATGAGTCATGAAAATTATGAAAGTAAATCTAAGAATTATTGGATTGTCGGATTTCCAAACAGTATGACTTCAGGCATCAAAAGTAGCTAAGTAACACTCTGTTTTATGGACAGTAATTGTAATATTATTACTGAAATCTTATTAGTAATTAGTTACACTTCACAACAGATGCTGCATTTCACCATGAGTGTAATGTTGAACACTGCTGCTGTATGTTCTGTGATTTGAGTGTTTTGGTAACTTTACGCACATTTAATGCGTCAACGGGACGTTTGTTTCGGTGTGGTGCTGTGACGTCACACGTCTGCGCCGTGCACGCTCCTGCGTCTGTTGTAATTCTGCGGAAGAAACTTGTGTGGTGAAATTGTTTAAATCGATAAGCGGTCTATTTTATAGTTTCACAAGTGATGTAAATTAATAATTATTGCTAATAACAACAGTAATATAATATAATTTTAATAATATATATATAGTTATTGTATTTATAAAAACTTCGTAATACTTTATCTACGGTTAATGCCCGTTATTTGTGCACGTTCACGTTCTGTGTGATGAGAGAATATCCAGCCGTGAACGTGCAGTTTGTTCAGTATATTCTACACATCAATTCACAGAGATTTAGTTTTATCTTTCAGTCTGTGAATTATTCTCATCTCACACTGATCCACACACTCGTATTAAGATGGTGTTTGTTCAAGAGGAAAGAGCACAGCAAAATCCCCATATAAACACTGAAGCAGTGTTGAAGTTAACGAGATAATTAGGTGATTAACGAAGTGATAATTGATCATTATTGAACACACCTGATGTTAATAAGCAGAATCACCAACGAAGAAAACCAAAATTTTTCAGCAACCATTATAGTGGTCAGTGTTTGCATTAGTTGGGCTCTTGACCCTTAAATCATCAATATTATGATTAATAAATTATGAATAAATGATGAGAGTCCAGAGTTGATCTGTTTATCTGAATATGCCGTTTGTCACTATTGTTGAGATTCATGGGCTGGTTCTTGATGTCTATGTGTGCCTAGATTAAATGCTTTCTTTTTTTTTAAACAGGTTGTAAAAAAATCTTTCCAAAATGTATAGGAAGTGCTGGATCTTCTGTGGATTGTCAAGGCTATTATAATAAGCAAAAAAAAAAAAAAAAACCTAACTTAGAGATTAGACTCTAGGTGATTTATCAAACAATGAATATGTTAAAACATAATCACCTGGTGACTTGAGCTTTTTTGTCTGGCTGTTTCAACTCAAATACAGCAGCCAAACAAAATCTAGTATTAAAGATTTAAGGGTCAAGAGCCCAACTAATGCAAACACTGACCACTATAATGATTTTGGTTTTCCCTTTGGTGATTCTGCTTATTAACGCCAGGTGTCTCAATAATGATCAATCATCACTTTGTTAATAACCTAATTATCTCGTTAACTTCAACACTGCTTCAGTGTTTATATGTGTCCACACTCAGAGTGTTAAATTAACACTGGGGATTTTGTTGTGTATAATGCAGAAATGTAAATATGTAAATATAAATAAGTTATATGATACAGTGTTAAACATTTCCTGTACAGTGATGTTGTGTAAATACAATATTAAATGATTATTTGTCTCTGGTTTTTTTTCTTTTTTTTTTTTTGTACTTTTTGTTTTTTGTTAGTTTGTGTTAGTTAGTCAATGAAATGAAAATAAATTGAAACCAAACCAGTAGGTGGCAGCAAATGACTGTTTGAATCAGTGAGTTCAACAGAATCGTTGAAACAGCTGATTCATTCAGAAACGAGGCAAGCAACTGCCGTTATGAATGGATTACTGAATCACTGACTCGTTAAAAACCATGGATTTATTCAGTAACGAAACTCCGTTGTGTTGCTCAGAGACACAAAACTGTTCTGCTGTGGCAACAAAGGCTGCACAAGCAACATCTGGCACAACACAGGTCGATCGGTGCATCTCTATTTAAAATGTTAACTTTGCTTAGCTAAAGTCTTGATTGTGTCCTTCTACTCCCAAACTATGGGCTTCTCTGACTTCCTCATCGACCTGAAACATGTCGCCCTCACGCAGATCTCTCCTGTCACATGATCCTACCGATATAAAGTTGGTTCGACGTTTGACGTTGGATGTTAGACAGATATTCAGTTGTGAAAAACTTCAATACATTCTTAGTGAATGTGTACAATTGCAAACAAAATGTCTGATCTGAAAATCATTAGAATGTAGAACTGAACACACATCACAGTTTATTTGTTTTAATCCTCATCGAAATGTTGAAACACATAAATGCTTTAGCAGCGGCGAGCTCGCGTTTAGGTCAGCTAGGGACCGTCTACAAAGTACATGTGAAAGACTAAAATGATTAATGTTTCCCATCGGAATGTTTTTTTTTAGTGAACAAAACAAGAGCAATTTGTGCACCAGTGTGATAAAGATATAAAGACAAACGCTTATAACACTCACTTGCATTTAAATAAGAAATACTGTAAACAAGATATGAGATTGTGGTTATATATTATTATTATTATTATTATTATTAAATAAAATTAATAAAAGCAAAACAATATTAAATATCATTATCACTCCATAATCCAGTGGTTATGCAGTGGGATTATTCCAGGTCCTTGTGAGAACATTTTAATGTTTATTGTATTCACAGAACTATGACACCAAAAAGTTGTTATTGAAATAAACCAATAAATAAATTTATTTTAAATAAACACACTTCTGTATCACCTTCATGGTGTTTGTCTTGTTTCTGTTTTTATAAGAACAAATTTATATTTGTTTTAGTCACAGAACTATAACAGAACACGTGCTGTAGAAATTTAACAATTCAGTCAAAGCTGGCAAAAGTGTTGTTTTGCTGTTGCATTGACTTTGAATTTGAAAATCAATCTAAAAAAGTTGAGTAACTTTCACTTTTACTTTACTACATTCCAAAGCATAAGCTCGTACTTTTTACTTCACTACATTTTTTTATGAAACATATCGTTACTCCTTTGCTACGTGCTCTGAGACGCACAAGCGGTGTCTGATTCATGAACAAACTGATTATTTTCAATGAACCTGTTTATCTGATTCGCCAATCGCACCAAACGATTCATTCACGAATGGAATGATCCGACTGCAGCTGTTCTCGAGTCGACAACTCACTGATTCAAATGAGTCGTTTAGAGCGAGTCTCCAGTCAACTGAATTCACAAGTAAGAACCGCGAGATCTTGTGCGCACGTGACCGATGCTGTGAAATATAAGTTACTAATGTCGAATTTTAGGATTAACTCTTATAACTGAAAATCATATTTAGGTCAAAGCTGTCCGTTGTTTGTGAATTACATCTGCTGTAAAAGGTGATCTGTTTAAGCCCACTGAAATGCTTGAATTCAGACACATCAACATCAGTGTCTCTGTTTTAAGTCAAAAAGGAACAAATTAAATAACAGATTAAATAAAATGACTCATGCACGTTCATATTCCCTGCTGCTGTAACGTTATCAGTACTACGCATGTAACCCTACGTGATGTCTGTTTTATATTGTTTAGTAACAGTATACATTTTTATATTGTTTGGATGAACTAGAGTAGACAGATATGAATGTTTATTCATAACCATACTGAAAATAAGTAAATATTGTTAACTGATGCTAACTGTCTAGCTAACAAGCTTGCTGGTGCTAAGTTGAGGTAGCTTTTAGATATCAAGTCCACATATTTTTATTTAACCACATAGATATATTACATCTGAGGGAAAAAGGAAAGGACGTGATGTTCAGATCATGGTAACTACAGTAATTATCAAAGTGGGAAGTGATGCCCTCTGGGGGCATTTGACCAGGGGTGTTTTTACACAGACAATGTTTGAAAGGAAAAAATCATTATGAAAATATAATTAAATTTTCCTTAAAATGTTCTTGCTAACTTCAGGCCTTATTCTCATGTCATATATAACTGTGACATTATGCAAAACAACAAGCTTTAAAACACTTTTTTCTTACTGGTGAAAATATGATGGTCAAATCTGTTTTCTCTCAGGTACATCACAGTGTAAGCTTCACATTGAATATTACTACATCACTCTCATCAACATAGTCCATATCAACAACAAAAATGTATTTTTACTCCATATAGTGGTTATTTTGGGAAAATCCCAGGTATTTTGAGCAGTAGGATTCTAAAAAAATATGTGCTAATATAAAATCCAATTAAGTAGCCTATATAAAATTGCAAAATAAATCTATCAGTACTTTTTTACTTAAGTACATAAAAAATCAGGTACATTTGTACTTTCACTCGAGTAAAATTGAAAGAGGAGCACTTTTACTTTTACTGGAGTAATATTTTATTATACGTATCTGTACTTTTACTCAAGTACTCAACTTGTGTACTTCGTCCACCACTGACAGAACTATAATAAAACACCCCAGCTAGGAATGTTATTGTTGTAATAATACTCAGAGAACATTATGCTGTGATCTGATAATGTTTTCAGTGGCAAGTTTTATTTTAGTTCGCAGAATATTCTCTTAAAAGGTAGAATAACATTCTCTAAAAACATTCTACAAATGTTTATTAATAACAACATTATCCTCTAACATTTTAATAGATTTAAGTGTGAATCTTCACATTGGATATTGGATGTGGACTCAAATGTTTGTTTAGAAGTCAAATTTAGGTCGAAAGTAGTGATGGGTCATTCTTAAATGATTCGTTCATTTTGAACGAATCTTTAATGTGACTTGGGACGAACGAGTTGTCTCAGGGAGTGATTCATTCAATCACGCATGCGCAACATCCTGTTAGGTTCTGTACTGGAATTAGTTCACCTGTTTCGAACCTTCGGGTTTTTAGAGTCGTTCGTTTTTATGGGGTGTTCTGTCACGTGATGAACGAATGACTCAAACCCGAAAACTTGTCAGATAAGAGGTGAGGTGAGCGAATCATAGACTAAAGACCCAGATAAACAATGAATGAATCTTTTCTGTTTCTTATAGCATTATAGTTTTGTCTTGTTTGTAGTGTGATCAGTGTTTGTGTAAGCAGTAGATGTGTTAGGGAGTGAACACGTAACATTTTAAACAGTTACACCTGTTAGAGAAAAGACTGAACAGAGTCAAATTGTCCAACTAAAGCAAACGCTTCTCACCATAATGGTGACATCAAACCAAACCTTTACTTACAGTCAACATCCAAACCTCTGTTAAATTTAATAAAAACTTGTGTAAATGTATGACAGAAATAAAACCAATCTGGTTTCTAATAAGTGAAGCTGGTGATGCTGTTTTTGGAGTTATTTAATGACGCTGGAGCTTGACATCAAACAGAGGTTGTGTTTTCACTTTCAACCAAAATGTGACAAAATCTGAACAATTTAAGTCCACATCTAGTGTGATGGGAATCTTTATTAAAATGTTAGAGGAGAATGTTCTAACAATGTTATCAATAAACATTTGTACAATGTTTTTAGAGAATGTGATCCTTTTAGTAGAGAATATTATGGGAACTAAAATAAAACTTGCCGCTGAAAACATTACCAGAATATGAAATATTTCTAGCTGGGACATACTATTAAAAATAAAAGCAATACATCATTTAGTTAAAAATAAATACAATCTTCTATTTCAGGTTTAAAGGCTGTGTCTTGTTACAGATTTAATAAAAAATATTTTGCTGTAGTTTTCATTGTCAAAAGTGATGCAGAAGTCACGATATTGACATTAAAAACTCGCTTGTGAAACCTTCCAGAGAGTGTCCTGTGTTACTGCCCCCTAGAGGAACATACTGCTGTTTTGACCGCGTTTGACATTCAATCTTATAAATTCATTTAAAATCAATACAGTTTTCTATTTCAACTTTAAAAGATGTGTCTAGTTTCTGATTCTCAAATGAACATTTCAGTTCAGGTTTTACTGTCATATGTCATTCAGGACACATGATATTGAATTCAAATTTAAATCTGTCAGTAAATGAATTTAATTGCAAGCAGTTTTCCATCACAACTTCAAAAGCTGTGTCTTGTTACTGGTTTCTAGAAGAATATTTTAATGTTGGTTTCAGTCACAGAATTATAAGAGAACACATGCAAATGAAACTTGTTTTATATATTTGTTTAACTGTTATGATTAACAAATAAATAAATAACTGCAATACCAAATTTTACAAACTTTACTATCTAGTTTATAGTACAGTGATATTCTTGCCATTGTATGACATTGCTTATTTGTTATACCTGAAATATAACAATTATAATAATAATGAAATCAATCAAAAGACATTTCACACATTCATCGCCAATTAAAATATGACAAGATGATTTGACATTGTGTTTTATTACAAACAGCAGAGAAAAATCCCATGAATGATAAAATATCAGACTGACATGTTCTCAATGAATCATGATTGTGAAAGAAGCTGAAAGCTGATGTTGACAGTAATAACACAAATGACTCGACAGAAATCATTTTCATCAGCACAAGAGAAACACACACTGATATGTGTCTATATGAGGATTTATCACACACATTTATTCTGATTCATGTTCATATTCATGTGATGAAGAGACTCTATAACATCTCACTGTTACTGATTCATCATCAGCTCAAAGCATTATGGGTACAATCTCTCATCAGTCTATTTCACCAACACAGTTTCACTGATGATCCAGACCAAACCCCAAACCCAGGATAGAGCGGTTGAGTGAATGTGGTCTGTTCTGTGTGGATGAGGCTCATTGTGTCAGAGACGCTGTAGAAGGACAGAGTTCCTGCACTCACATCCACAAACACTCCTATTCTATAGATGATGGACTCTACAGGGAGATGAGTCTTTATGTTATTGTGTTTGTAAAAGTATCTGTCAGGAGTGCAGACCAAACTCCAGGACTGATCATTATGTCCAGCCAAACACTCATGACCCCGTCCCTTCCTGCTGATGCTCTTATATGACACTGATATACACACACAATCTCCACTCCACTCAATCTCCCAGTAACAGCGTCCACACACACTCTCTCTACACAACACCTGAGAAAACAGATCAAATCTGTCTGGATGATCAGGATACTGATGATCTGTGTCAGTGTCAGTAATCACTCTGTTGTACTCAGACAGATGGAGGCGTTTATGCACTGTGTTCAGATCCGGAGTGAACTGACGGGAACCTGATGGAGATAAAACACATCAGAATCAGGAATTATGACTAAATCATTAAATCAAACACACAAACACATCATCTTTAATATGAGTCTATAAAATCACTATATATACAATCATACAAACCTGCACTAAACCTGCCTGAACCTCACAGAACACATCCTCATATGAATGTTTATACTCTGATGTTTATCTCTTATGTGTATGTTTTATCAATATTATCATTGTTATTTATGTCAGAGTGTTGAAATGTTGATAGATCTCAAAGGAGGATTGATCTGGTCTCCTAGCAACAGTGATAGCAGCTGTTGCCGAGCGACAGTAACGACCGCACTGAACTAAAAGGGACCTCTCAAAGAAATAGTTCACACAAAAATCAAAATTCAGTCATGAATTACCAAAGACTATAGAACACCTGAGACGTGTCACTCGTATAGTTTTGAATGGGGAAACATGCAATGCTCATTATGGCCACGAAGCCCCGCCTTCTTGATGGAAGAGCCAGTCGTTGATTAGTAAAGTCACTGCAGCTGCCGTTAGAAGTGCCGGTTGCTATAGAAACACAAACTCACTGTGTCTCTCACAGACTGACAAACAACGGCTTAAGACTTTTTCTTTATTTACATAATAAGAAAGCAATTAAGATTGTCTTCATTTGTGAGTCCTTTAACATATCTGCACAATGTTTAGCTCACCCTACTGCCTGTGTGGGTATTTTGTATACATATTTAGTATTGTACTGTATGTATGTATGTATGTATGTATGTATGTATGTATGTATGTGTTTTAAGTTTTTGACTGTATTTGACTGTTTTTATTGAAGTTTTGTAACAAGGACGCAGAGGTGGAATCCAAAAGCGGATGTTTATTAAAGGAATCAGAATACACAAGAGCAGGCAGAGGGTCAATACCGGAAGGCAATCTAATAGCAAACACAACATGAAACGTAATCCAAGCAGCAGAAAGTATAAACAGGCAGTGGGTCAAATACAGAGCAGACAGTCCAATACAGCAAACAATCCGACAGGGGCGATACAGAGAGCGATAATCAAAAGGCAGAATACGGTCAAACCTTGAAATCAGTCCAAACAGGCAAATAATCCAAACAGGGGTAATCCATAAACGCAATATCCAGGAACAAAGCAAGACGGCAACAGGTAGTCCAACAGAGTAATAGTAAACGGCTGGTAAGGCAGGTGAAACTGGCAATACTTCACAAGGTGCTGAGCACATGGCCAGTCCTTATATAGTGACAAACAGGAAGTAACAATAGAAGCAGCAAAGGGAGCGTGCAAGCAGTCCTAGGGTGAGAGCTCCCTCTGCTGGCTTGGCGTTACAAGTTTAAAAAAAACAGAAAAACAAACAGCAGCTGCTGCGCTCTGACACACAACTGACACGCATTATTCTGTTATTTTCTAATGTAAAAATTCCACTTTTCAAATTGACTCTAGTAATTTAGCGTTTGTAGTAATTTATGCCTCTATAATGCATCATAATCCATACAATCTAATCAGAGGGGTCGTGAGGATGACGGTAACTTCCTGTTTGGAGGGGAAGTGAACTGTGCGCGTGAAAGAGAAGGCCTGATCTGTGATGTGAAGCTGTTCAAAGTTGAATATTAAATGAAAGGTGAGTTATGCTGATGTTGAATCTTTTCTTTGAGAGTTTGTGTCTCACTTTGTCTTGTTTGTGTGTGTGTTATAAGCGTTTTACAGTTAGACAGCAGCTAGCATGTGATGCTCACTCCACTAGTAGATTTACACTGACTGTTCACACAATAACACTGTCATAACAGGTGTAAAAGATCAAAGGGAACAAAGGTTTTGTCCAACCTTTGTATAATTAACATAAAATATGGGTGTTTCAAACTGAGAGAAAACATTCAAATATCAGGTTTCTTATAACGTTTTGACAACGGTAGGGCGGTTTAGTTAGAATGTTAGCAAAACGTTCTTGGAACACGTTTGTTATCTGGGAGAGGCAGTGATGTAGAAGCACATATTGATCTTCTCCGGCAGAGACGGGCTTTGATCAAACTGTGACGTCACAATGTGACAAAAATGAAATGTTTTAGCAGCTTGACTGCAATATAAGCTGTTTTTAGACTAACAAGAAAGTTACTGGATGTTTTAAGGGCCATTCCACAGAATGGGTGCCATTTCTATCCCCTGGACATTATATGTACAAGTATGCATAGAAATGAACTATGAAATACATTTTATTATTAAACTAAGTGTCCTGCATATTAATCTAACTGCAAATTTAAAATCTTAAATAAGAAAAATTCTTAAAAACTATATTTTAGATTCATTACACACAAAAGTAGTTTCAAGCCTTTTATTGTTTTAATATTGATGATTTTGGCATACAGCTCATGAAAACCCAAAATTCCTATCTCAAAAAATTAGCATATTTCATTCGACCAATAAAAGAAAAGTGTTTTTAATACAAAAAAAGTCAACCTTCAAATAATTATGTTCAGTTATGCACTCAATACTTGGTCGGGAATCCTTTTGCAGAAATGACTGCTTCAATGCGGCGTGGCATGGAGGCAATCAGCCTGTGGCACTGCTGAGGTGTTATGGAGGCCCAGGATGCTTCGATAGCGGCCTTAAGCTCATCCAGAGTGTTGGGTCTTGCGTCTCTCAACTTTCTCTTCACAATGTCCCACAGATTCTCTATGGGGTTCAGGTCAGGAGAGTTGGCAGGCCAATTGAGCACAGTAATACCATGGTCAGTAAACCATTTACCAGTGGTTTTGGCACTGTGAGCAGGTGCCAGGTCGTGCTGAAAAATGAACCCGAGACCATCACTGACTGTGGGTACTTGACACTGGACTTCAGGCATTTTGGCATTTCCCTCTCCCCAGTCTTCCTCCAGACTCTGGCACCTTGATTTCCGAATGACATGCAAAATTTGCTTTCATCCGAAAAAAGTACTTTGGACCACTGAGCAACAGTCCAGTGCTGCTTCTCTGTAGCCCAGGTCAGGCGCTTCTGCCGCTGTTTCTGGTTCAAAAGTGGCTTGACCTGGGGAATGCGGCACCTGTAGCCCATTTCCTGCACACGCCTGTACACGGTGGCTCTGGATGTTTCTACTCCAGACTCAGTCCACTGCTTCCGCAGGTCCCCCAAGGTCTGGAATCGGTCCTTCTCCACAATCTTCCTCAGGGTCCGGTCACCTCTTCTCGTTGTGCAGCGTTTTCTGCCACACTTTTTCCTTCCCACAGACTTCCCACTGAGGTGCCTTGATACAGCACTCTGGGAACAGCCTATTCGTTCAGAAATTTCTTTCTGTGTCTTACCCTCTTGCTTGAGGGTGTCAATGATGGCCTTCTGGACAGCAGTCAGGTCGGCAGTCTTACCCATGATTGCGGTTTTGAGTAATGAACCAGGCTGGGAGTTTTTAAAAGCCTCAGGAATCTTTTGCAGGTGTTTAGAGTTAATTAGTTGATTCAGATGATTAGGTTAATAGCTCGTTTAGAGAACCTTTTCATGATATGCTAATTTTTTGAGATAGGAATTTTGGGTTTTCATGAGCTGTATGCCAAAATCATCAATATTAAAACAATAAAAGGCTTGAAACTACTTCAGTTGTGTGTAATGAATCTAAAATATAGTCTAATGTTTATCAGTACATTACAGAAAATAATGAACTTTATCACAATATGCTAATGTTTTGAAAAGGACCTGTACATATCCCATCTGTGCTTTAAATACATTTATTTCAAAATAAATCTATAATATTTTAGATGAAATACACATTACACATACTCTAACACATTATTCCCCCCTCTGAAAACTGTGAAAATTTCACAAGGCACATTTTCAACATAATATTACATCTGAAGGCAATCAAATGACTAAAAGCATGTGGTCTGATGTTCTTTTCTGTATTTTGATGATATTGTAACTGTAGCAGGGAGCGTCAATATAAATATTCTGTCCTGTTACCTAAATTACTTCTTAGATGTCACTTCAAATATTAAAGTTACTTAAAGTATTTTCATAATATTAGTATGTACTCCATGTGGCTATACTTTATGGATTTGCTTATTTTATTCTAAAATCTCAGTCCTGTTACTCATATACACATATATCCTACACTTATATATAGCAACTGAGTAATAGTAGCAGGAATGAGTGTTTTATTAATGTAGCTATTATAGGCTACATCCATATTAATCTTTTTCCCAACATTTTGGTCTTCTGTCACTGAGATACTGTTTTTGCCCAGAGAAAACGTATGAATGTCCCTGCATTGTTGTTTTATATTACATTCCTGCAAAAATGACAGAAAATGTACTTGCAATTTCTTTCCTGTCAATTATGTGCCATTATTTGTTATGTTTATTATTTTTAATATCAGTTTTAATTTAATATTTTATATTTATTATTTGTCATTTTCTATATCTTATCTCATAACCCATCCAATTCAGTTCAATTCAATTCAAACAGCTTTACTGGCATGACAAAAGCACATTTTGCATTGCCAAAGCATAAACAGATAATAGAGAACATATACAACAGATAGTAATTTGGAACAATCAAGCAATTGAAATTGAAGCAGTTTGGACAAGCAAAATTAAAGGAAGGACTTAAGAACAAGGAAAAAAAAGGGTAGTTTATAAGGTAAATAACTAAACTATACTATTTTTACACTATTTTTACACTATTTTTTTACTACAATTATTTATCTGAGTAACTGAAACCAACAGTATCTACAGTGATGTGTATTGGTTGGTTTGGTCTGAGTATATGTATTCACTGGATATCGGTTTCTTGGCTGTGGCTAAGGAGATGCAGGCAGCTATAAATCTTGCAGCTATATTTGCACATTCAGATTTTTCGCCAAGAATAAAGGGGAGTTTTTCAGTTGTGGTGCAATTATTAAATTGGGGAAATATTTAGTTTATTTTGGGATAATATTGGTTTCTGTTGGCGTGGTATTTGGGGCATTTTGTGAGGAAGTATATCTCAGTTTCGATCTCTCCCAGGTTGCGGTGGGAGCAGATTCTCTTCTCACGGGAGAGTCATATCTGTCTGCGCCGGCCCGTCTCTATGGCCAGACTGTGCTCGCTGAGTCTGTACATCGTCAATGTTTTCCTGAGTTTCACATCAGTCACTGTGCTCAGGTGGTTTCGATTTAGTGCCGAATAACATTTGTGTTGGTTTTTAATGATGTTTGTCCAATGGGTGACATAATAATTTGTGTGGGCCTTGAGGGCCTTTGAGTCTTGAGGATGGCTGATCTCTGCAGGTGTGAGCTCAGTCAGTCTCAGCTCCAGCTGAAGGAGAGGACTCTTTGTGGGGTTTTGCTCTTGGTGTGTCAGGGTTTTATAATGGTATGTGCTGGAGTCTCTTGTCTTCAGGTGTTACCAGGGCTCTTTTTTGGATGTTAAAGGAGAGGATATTGGCCCAGCTCTGCCCTGCATCCATTGTTTGGTGATTTTCTGTGGACTTTGAGTGTTCTTTTACAGAAATCTAGGTGTAGAGTTTTAGTTGAATGTTCTTCCCAATTGAGAAAGTCCAATTTTATAGATGGACCCCAAACCTCACTGCTATAGTACAATTGGTTCAATTATTGATTTGAAAAGTTTGAACTGGATTTGGACTGGAATGTCAATTTTAATTGATCTTTTAAAGGCACAGAAAGCCCTTTGAGTTTTCTCCTTAAGCTTCTTCACAGCCAAAGTAAAGTTACGTGTTGAGGAGATTTATAGGCCGAGATAAGTGTATGTTTTTGTGGTTTCAGTGGTTCTGTGTGATAGTGTGAATGTGTGTGTTTGTCCCTGAGGTCTGGAGCAGTTCTGAAAGATCATGACTTTAGTTTTTTGGAGCTTTACTGTCAGGGCCCAGGACTGGCAGTAACTCTCCAATAAGTTTAGGATGTCCTGCAGCCCTTCTTTAGTGGGCGACAGGAGAACCAGGTCCAGGGGAGTGTTTAGTGAATTAGCCAATTGATTGATGTAAATGTTGAAGAGGGTGGGGCTTAAACTGCATCCCTGTCTTACTCCACGCCCTTGATGAAAAAAATCAGTTCTTTTGTTTCCAATTTTGACAGCACATTGACTGGTTGAGTACACTGATTTGATCAAATCATAGAATTTCCTCCCTATACCACTGTCAGTTAGTTTCAGATATAATCCATCATGCCAGATTGAGTCAAATGCTTTCTTTAAATCTATGAAACAAGTAAAATTTTTTCCTTTGCTTTAATATAATTATCAATTAATGTCTGTAATGTGAAGATGTGATCAGATGTGTGACATTTTGGGAGAAAACCAATTTGACATTTACTCAAGGCATTGTGTTTTATAAGGAAGTCTAAAAGTCTTGCGTTTAAGATACTGCAGAGGACCTTCCCCAAGTTACTGTTCACACAAGATGCCTCAGTATTTGTTGGGGTCTCCATTCTTGTAAATCGGGCTGATGAGGCCCTGGTTCCAGATCTCAGGGAAGAACCCTACACACAGAACATAATTGAAGAGTTTTAGGATGATTTCATTTCGTTCAGGATGCCGTCAACACCGCAGGCTTTCTTGGGCTCGAGGCCTCACAATTTAACTTCCAACTCTTTCATTGTGATGGGGAAATCTAAGGCGTTTTGGTTTGCTTTAACTGATTTTTCCAAAATGTCTTTTATTTTTTCATTTTTACACACGGAGCAGTGAGTGGGTGTGATTGTGGGTGGGTGTGTGTGTGTGTGTGTGTGTGTATGTGTGTGTTTAGAGTGTGTGTGTGTGAGTGTCATTATTCAAATCATTTATAAGATTAGAATGTTTTTTTTTAGTGACTTACATTGTAGGAAGTCGTCCCTGGTCCAGTTGGTGACTGTGAAATCAATGAACATTCAGTCAGTAAACAAACACACACAGCGCTGTGAGATTAATCAAATATCTTCAACTATAATTTTGACATTCTACAAATGTTCATTCTAATAAAGATTCCCATCACTCTAGATGTGGACTTACATTGTTTAGATGTCACATTTTGGTTGAAATTGAAAACTCAGCCTTTGTTTGATGTCAAGCTCCAGCATCTTTAAATAACTCCAAAAACAGCATTACCAGCTTCACTTATTAGAAACCAGATTGGCTTTGTTTCTGTCATACATTTACGTTACGTTTTTTTTGCAATTAACAGAGGTTTAGATGTTGATTAAAAGCAATAGTTTGGTTTGATGTCACCATTATGGCAATAAGCATTTTCTTTAGTTGGGCAAATTGAACTTTATCTCAATGTTTGTTTTTAATTGCTGTAACTATGTTTGTTATGGCACATACAGTTAGAAAAGAATGTGATCAGATGGTGTTAGCTGCTTGCTAAAAATATAATCAATCTGGTTCACTATAAGCGAAGCCTGTAATACTGTTTTTGGGCTTATTTAACGAAGCTGAACTTCAATGATCTGATCTGATCTCATATAGAGTTTAATCTATGCAATTAATTTCATATTAGTGACTATAAAAATGTATAAAACAGCGTAAAATCCAGTGGTGTTTTAATTAAATGATCTGTGTTTATGTCTATAAAGTTCCAAACATTGTTCACAAACCATTTAAAACTACTGAATGCTTAGACACACACAGACACCAAGAATCAGCATGAAGCATGTCACCATTGTTGGGATTCATACACTGATTCTTGATATTTGTGTGGATTTCAATCTGCAGGAGCATTGCTTTGCTGTGATAAGAAGTTAAAACCACAGATTAGACTGAATGAAAAAAGATAACTACATGATGATGTCTGAACTTTCAATATCATCTGATGATTTTTTTTGTTGTTGTTGTTTTTGTTTTAATAAACAGGTACAGCAGCTAAAGGGAAAACTGTCTAAAAAACAAGTTAATCTGGTATTTAATAAGTGAAGCTGGTAATGCTGTTTTTGGAGTAATTTAAAGAGGTCACTGGATGTCCATTTTCCACAAGTTGACAATATGATTCTTTAGGGTCTTAATGAAAAGTCTATAATATTCTTTGATTAAAAATTCTCAATGGTTTTGTAAAACAGCACCCTTTTTACCTTGTCAAAATCAGCTCTGCAAAAATCATCTCATTCTAAGGGATTGTTCCTTTAAATGCAAATAAGCTCTGCTCACCCCGCCCCTCTCTTCTCTCTGTGGAGTGACGAGCCTGTTTACTTTAGGTGCATTTAGCCACATTTAGCTGCGTTTAGCCACTAAACTTGCTAATCAGAACTTTATTAGGAAAGGTGATTGCAGAAATTCCAATCCCAACTCCACAGAGATCTTCAGATGAAGCCAACCCTGAAACAACATACAGCACTACCGAATTCTGCTACTAATTAATAGTGTTCTTTGTCTGTTTGATTATGTCATTAATTGATCTTTACCACACATCTCCGCCATATGTACATCAAGCTACTACTACATATATTGTGAGTTATACTCACTTCTGCTGTAAGTGAATCGTGGGCGTACTGTGACGGCTGATCTGAGGTAAAACGTTCATGTCAATCAACTATCGTGTGACGCCACAATGACAGGCATCTGAGAATGGCTCAGGGATGTTATATTTACAGATTAATTAAAAACCACTGCATGGATTTTTATCATTATAGGGTAGATTTGTACATACACTGCCAACACACATTAATGTTCATAACAGCATAACATGTAAAAGTGAACTTTGCATCCGATGACCCCGTAGGGTATCAGAGCGAATCAGACAAATTGAAGATTCGATCAGAACATTGTTGAAACCAAAGAGCCAAATTCCACAAAGAGGCCCAGGCTAACCAGACCACATCATAAATATGTCCATGATACCTTGGCTGCAGCCAGCCTGAAGTAAGCCTAACCAACCAACGTTGAACAGCTTTGAACAGCTTGCAACATTAACACAATTACTGATAAACCCAACTCAGGAAGAAGATGGTCAATTTTGGGGCAAGAAACCCAAGACCATTGGTCAAAGATACAGCACATCAGGACCATCACATGAGGAAACTTTTTTGGGTGGTGCTCCCCCACTCAAGACAAGAACCAGACTGAAATTCCTTCAGAATTCTTTTGTTCCTCAGTACTGCCTCAGGTCACAGAATGATAGAGAGACTGTCTTAAATATGCACCAAAATGATGCTTAAAAGGACTAATGAATGAACATCAGACCATTGCATAACTCCCTACTATGTATGTTACCCACACATTTGTCTGTTATGTTCTAATCACTTGTTGTGTATGTCCTTTTAATAACTATTGAATAGCTTAAGGGTTTATATTCATGTTTGCTATGTATGAGTTTGAAAATTCATGCTTTGAACGTTTCTACTGATCAGTTCTTTGTCAAATGTATTATGTTCATGTTATAGAAATCATGGCCAAATTATACTCTGCTAGAGCGGGAAAATTATGACCATGTGACTGATAAAATAACATGTTGATTTATGTTTTGGGAGGAAAAACATAGCAATATCCCGAGTTAAGACAACATCTAATTGGTCAAGACACCATTTTGGGATGTGTCCAAATCTGAGTTTAAAACCACAAGACACCATCAAATTTTGCTTTTAGCTATTGGTCTTAACCATTGCTTTTAGTCATGCTTCTAGCTTGTAGTAAGGGCTTCTAGCCATGCTTTTTGCCATCAGATCTAGAAAGATCTGTTAGTGTTTCATGTTCTGTTGCTGTCAGTCATGTGACGTTTAAGTAATTAATCAATCAATCACAACGCGGAGAAGACGGGAAAGTTGGTTTTATCAAGTAAGAGTGGTTTACTTAATTTACATTATGTGTAATATTACTTTATGATGATATTAATATGCTGTGTGCACCTGAACATTTCTCATAGATCTGAATTGCTATGCAGTGCTGAGCTGGAGGTCGCTTTTAACAGGGAAACACTTAAAGTAAGTGCTTTATCTCATTTAAAATATATATTTAAGTAAGTTTTACTTCATTTACATGATGTATTTTATAAGATAATATTACTTTATGATGACATTTATTAGGGGTGTGACGAGACCCTTACCCCACGAGATGAGACGAGACACGAGACTGGGTTCACGAGAACGAGACGAGATTTTTTAACTTTTCTTAAGAAATACTTGATGAAATATATAGGGAAAATAGTCTTTTATTCAACTAAAAAAAAAAACAAAATGCAAAAAAAAATTAGGTGCATTTTGAACTTTATGAAATTAAACTTCCATTTTAATGAATTATTTGTAGTAACAAACATTTAAACAAGAGCTTCACCATTCTGGATAAATTAAGAATCCCAGATGTTTTTAATAAACTGGAGACCATGATTCTCTCAAAAAAAGATTAGAAAACTAAACAAAATAATGTATTTTAATAATAGTTCTGACAAACTGTTCATTGCTCAAGTCTTTTAAAAGCATATATTAATTTAAACAAAATAATGAAAAAAAATCCAATGAAGGAGTCAGTGTCTCACTTCATTAAGACTTATTTGACTATTGAAAACTCCTGATTGAATGATTCAATGACATCCTTTTTTTTAAACGGGCAGTTGTCGCCACCTGCTGGCGGAAGAGGATAAGCGTTACAATTCATACACGTGTTAAAATACTTTCATTTTGATCGCTACTGTAGACAATACGTGTTTATACACAAACTATAAACTTTTATCCCAGTACTTCTATTATTTAAATGTATATAACACAGAAATAATGATTATAATGTGGTTAAAAAGACTGCTTGTTACTTTTTCTGCATTCACATTTACCCCGACTCTCTGATTCATTAACATGGGCAGCGACAAGACGTGCTTCTCACGCTCCACTGACACTCGCGATGTGAAACAGTCCTAATAGACATAGCTGAATCGTTGTCTTTCAGTAGTACGATCACGTGGGTGTTTGAATTGAGATATGGATATTTTAAGGATTAATTGTGCAGCTCTAACGTTTTAAAAATGCAAAATGTTTTGCAAATGATATCGTCACGAGATCTCGGGAGACCTGACTAGTCCCGCAAGACACATCAGATCTCGCAAGATCTCGTGCCACGAGATCTCGTCACATCCCTAACATTTATACATTCTGTGTGACATTGACTTGTTTTAATGGGCGCACACACTGAACATTCAAGTCTGGAGTGGAAGGAGTTATGTTTGTTTGCTTGTTAGTTATTTTAAAACAACTTTAACGTACAAACATAAGTAACACTGTATATGAGCATTAAATAAGTAAATCTAACAATGTAAATTCTTTTATTAAACTGTATTGTTTTGTATATTCTATATATTAATTTTTCTTTTCTGCATTTCACCTTTGCTATAGTTTACTTCTAATAAACCTGACATTGTATAATAAATATTGTTGACAGATTGTTTATGTTCCTTCCTAGATTATTCCATGCTAATGGCCGTGCACCAGAGTTGGAGCGCATCTCCTGTCGAAGAACATCTCTAGACATTATGACTACCATATGACTAGTAAGTAATACCTTAACCATACACTACCATTCAAAAGTTTAAGGGTCAGATTTGTCATGTATTTGAAATAAGTCTTTCAAGTAATATTGTGAAATTAACATTTTTAAATATATATTTTCTATTTCAATATGTTTTAAAAAAGCTGATCCAACCTGATTTTGCAGCATCATTATGCTTACACTGTGTCTACACTGGACATGAGCAGCGCAATGTGACAAAATACAGTAGAACCCATTATAATCACTGATGCTGTCTATACTGGATGCGGCGAGGGGCGACACGACAAATCCATTACAGTACAGTAAACTGCTACACAGCAAAATCCCCAGTGTTATTTTAACACTTTAAGTGTGGACACATATAAACACTGAAGCAGTGTTAAAGGTAATATCTAAGGTAATAAAGTAGGTGATTAACGAAGTGATGATTGATCATTATTGAAGACACCTGATGTTAATAAGCAGAATCACCAAAGGAGAAAACCAAAATCATTATAGTGGTCAGTGTTTGCATTAGTTGGGCTCTTGACCCTTAAATCTTTAATACTAGATTTTGTTTGGCTGCTGTATTTGAGTTGAAACAGCCAGACAAGCCAAAAGCTCAAGTCACCAGGTGATTATGTTTTAACATATTCATTGTTTGACGTAAATCACCTAGAGTCTAATCTCTAAGTTAGGTTTTTTTTGCTTATTGTAATAGCCTTGACAATCCACAGAAGATCCAGCACTTCCTATACATTTTGGAAAGATTTTTTTTTACAACCTGTTTAAAAAAAAAAAGTAATTTCACCTAGGCACACATAGACATCAAGAACCAGCCCATGAATCTCAACAATGGTGACAAACGGCATATTCAGATAAACAGATCAACTCTGAACTCTCATAATTTATTCATGCCGCAATGCATGATGGGAGTCATGGATGAGTTCTGATTGGCTACAACACGCTTTTTGATGGTCACCGTTGTTGTGATTCTCACACTGATTCTTCATGTCTGTGTGTCTAAATTAAGATGAACTTTTTTTCATCACCTGTCTGATTATGGCAAAACTGATTGATCTTTTGTTCACAGTTTTTTTTTGTAATCTGTAAGGAAATTCTATGTCAAATACTCAAGTCACTATATGATGATTAAGTCAAGCACAGTCAATGCCATCTTACTGACTTTTGCTCTTTGCTTGTCTGGCTGTTATAACTCAGTAATTGCAGCCAAACAAGACCTAATATTGATGATTTAAGGGTCAAGAGCCCAACTAATGCAAACACTGACCACTATAATGGTTGCTTAAAAAATTTGGTTTTCTCCTTTGGTGATTCTGCTTATTAACATCAGGTGTCTTCAATAATGATCAATCATCACTTCGTTAATCACCTAATTATCTTGTTAACTTTAACACTGCTTCAGTGTTTATATGTGTCCACACTCAGAGTGTTAAATTAACACTGGGGATTTTGCTGTGTAGCTTTCACTGTTACGCTGATGATACTCAGCTCTATATTTCTTCACAGCCCGGCAAAACATACCAACTTGAAAAACTAACGGATTGTGTAGTTGAGATAAAAAACTGGGCCCGTATTCACGAAACATCTTAAGGCTAAACATAGGTCATAACTTGCCGATTTAGGAGAAAATCTTAAAGATAATGTGCATGCCAGTCCTAAATTTAGGACTTCTAAGTTTTTGCTCTAAGAGTGTTTCACAAAGCGTTTAGCACTAAAACTAGCTCCTAAATCTATGCAACGTAAAGGCTTTTGTAAAAAAAACTTTTGTAAAACTGTACATTTTAATATTATTGTGTTGGTTTTACTGTTGAAGACTGCTGTAATAAAAATATTTCTCATAATTGCTTGTGTTAGTGTTTCACATTACTTATTTTCATAGGCGTAATTTATGGGTGGGACACTTTTTGCAAGGCTCGATGTTGTCCCAACACTGTTTTGAACTGATCTTGTGGCATGGGTGTACCTAATGCTGATGAAACATTCCTTTCTGTTAAATAAGGTGCTGACGCTTTTCTGTAATCATGCTTAATGTTCGTTGTGATGTTAATTAGTGACATAACTTTCTCAATGCGGCTTGTGCTCAGTGTTCACACGCGAGCACTTCAATCCATCCCTTATGACTCATTCCGGTTAAAAAAACAAAACAAGATACACATGCGATTGCGGATTAGATCCCAAAATCTCTAATTCACTTAATGAAAACTCTACCACTAGACTATTTGGGATTACACAGAAATGATGCATATCTATGTATTTATTCACTGCCATCATTTATCTCAGGGCTAATAACATATTATTAAAGTACATGTAAGAATAAAACTATCATGTTAAAAAACGAGTTTAATGTCATTACATTATGTACACATAATCAGAGCCTATAACCACAAAACATTTTATCTTACCACTAAAAGTTCTCCTAAATAGCAGTAAACATTTTTAGCTAAGAGTTTTCTCTTAAAACCTATTCACAAAGCTGCTGAGACAAACTTTTACTAAGGAATAGAGAGAAGTCTTAAGATAAAAGTAAGGGTGGAGTTGACCTCGTTGCTATGAATGATGTCTACATGCTTATTAACTACACACACAGCGATTGGCTGATAGGGGAGGAATCTCTGTCAGACATTTACTCATTGAAATAATGTGACGTGCAATATTATATTACCATATTAAAATAAAGTAAATAAACATTCTGCATTTATTTGCACGCATATTCCCACACAAATTTTTTTAGTCTTGGAGGTTATCCCAGCTCCAAATTTTCATTTGATTACATCCTTGTTTTGGGCAAGAAGTAACAGCTGTTCTTGCGTTCAGTTTGGTTTTCTTTTACGTTTGCGTATCTCATTATCAGTCATGATTATTCTGTTCTGTTAATAAAAAAGTTATTTACGTCAGCACTGATAGCCTAGTGGTTAGTGTGCCAACAAACAGTGCAACAGCGCTCAGGGTGACCTGAGTTTGATTCCTTTTTCCAAATGTTTTGCCGATCCCGCCCCCCTCTCTTCACCCAATGATTTCGTGTTAGTTCTATGTCATTAAAAGTATAAAAATCCCTTTAAAAAAAGTCTGTTTATATGCATATCAGCTAATTGTTTATTATAAGAAGCACACATGTAAAAGGCTGTCAATCATTTGAACATAGACTGGTTTAATAAGTGACACTTACCCTGCATTTTAAATTCTTTATTTGAATGTGGCAACATTTTTTACAAACTTTTTAAAACTTTATTTGAATATGGCAACATTTACAACAATATTTCTATGAATAAATGTTTGACAGAGACTCCTCCCCTATCAGCCAATCACTGTGTGCATGATTAATGAGCATGCTGACATCATCCATAGTAACGAGGTCAACCCCGCCCTTACTCTTAGCTTAAGACTTCTCTCTACTCCTTAGTAAAAGTTTGTCTCAGCAGCTTTGTTAATAGGTTTTAAGAGAAAACTCTTAGCTAAAAAATTTGTACTCCTATTTAGGAGAACTTTTAGTGGTAAGATAAAATGTTTTGTGAATATGGGCCCTGGATGACAAGTAATTTTTTACTGCTAAATTCTGAAAAAACAGAGGTGTTAAATATTGGACCTAAAACCTCAGCGTGTAATAACCTACAACACTGTCTAAAACAATGTCAATTCTTTGTCATCAGTTATGAACCTAGGTGTGCTATTTGATGGCAATCTTTCCTTTGAAAACCACATCTCTAGTATTTGAAAAACTGCATTTATCTAAATTACGACCTATGCTCTCAATGTCAAATGCTGAAACATTAATTCATGAGTTTATGACCTCAAGATTAGATTATTGTAATGCTTTATTGGGTGGTTGTTCTGCTCGTTTAATAAACAAACTCCAGCTGGTCCAAAATAAAGCAGCTAGAGTTCTTACTAGAACCAGAAAGTATGATCATATTAGCCCGGTTCTGTCTACACTGCACTGGCTCCCTATTAAACATCGTATAGATTTTAAAATCTTGCTAATTAATTATAAAGCCCTGAATAGTTTAGCTCCTCGGTACACAGCAAAATCCCTAGTGTTAATTTAACACTCTGAGTGTGGACACATATAAACACTGAAGCAGTGTTGAAATTAACAAGATAATTATGTGATTAACAAAGTGATGATTGATCATCATATAGTGACTTGAGTATTTGACATAGAATTTCCTTACAGATTATAACAAAAAACTGTGAACAAAAGATCACAAAAGAATTAAAAATTTTGGTTTTCTCCTTTGGTGATTCTGCTTATTAACATCAGGTCTTCAGTTATGATCAATCATCACTTCGTTAATCACCTAATTATCTCGTTAACTTCAACACTGCTTCAGTCTTTATATGTGTCCACACTCAGAGTGTTAAATTAACATTGGGGATTTTGCTGTGTGTAATGCACATGTCTGTGGCGCGTTACAGCTCCAGCACGACCACCGGAGCCAAATAAACCGGAAGGTTTATTTCCACAGTTTCTGAAGAGTCTCAAAAAAATTAGGTGTCTTGTTATTGTCAAAGACATCAGCAACAGGCCGTATCTCAGACTTTCATCAATACACGATACTATCATCTATCAGCACAGCCCTAATACAGGTGACAGTAATAACTCAGAGAAAGAAACTCCACAGCAGAGGAAATGGACACATGCATGGCGACTTAGCAAAACCCTGATCATCACCCACAGCGGAGTGATGTCATCTTGATTATGCCTTTGTTAGTAAGTCCTATCCCCGCCATGAACCTAATACACCTAATGGGTGGTTATTAATATAGTAGCTGTACAAATAATGAATATACTGCTGTGTGAACAGGACAGTTTGGTGGTTACACCTGTTTAATTCTAAATGCTGACTGTTTGAACACAGCAAATGTTTTAAAGAAATTAAAATAAAAAAGAAAACACTGTGCAGATGACACTTACTTAAAGCGAGCGTAGGACTGACAGTTTCACTGGCTTCACTCACTCCCACTTTACCCAGTATCCTGTAGCGGATCAGGTACTGCTTTCCAGATACCAGTTCAGTAAGGCTGAAGTCTTCATCAGTTGTGTCAATGACAACCCATTGTTCCTCAGCTCCAGAATTTGCTTTGATCTGCTTGTACTCCACTCTGTACTTCACTGTTTCTCCAGTTGGGGACTTCTGCAGTTTCAGGGAAACAGATGAGTCCAGGACATTCTTCACTACTGGTGGGGGCGGCTTGGACACGGGCTGAAACTTTGTGTCTGTCAGTTTCCCATTTTCATACAGATAGATGGAGGAGCCTGGAATGGTGCGACTGGAGATGGCAGATATAATGAATTGGATACTCTTCTCATTTTTATTGGCCTCTGAAAATCTCTTGAAGAGATGTAAGTTCTCTCTCATCTTTGCAATGACATCAGGATCTTTGAACCACTTCCTGATGTCTGATCTCACAGAATGCAGGGGTTTTATTTCATCTAGCTCTTTAAACGTGTCAGATTTTAGAAACTCTGTCAGGGTTGAAAGATATGGGTCTTCATATTTTAGAGATGTGAAAGTCAAGCACAACACTACATCAACATCAGGATCAAGAAGGATGGCGCTGAGCCCGTCTGAATCTGCAATGTTGATCTCATTTAGTGTCTTGCTGTTTTTATTCAACAAGTTAAGTTCAGACTTTGCATCATCTAACCATTGGTTAAGTAATTCAGCATTAAAAGGGGAGCTGCTGTGTATCTTCAGGATGTCTTCCAGGGATTGTTCCTCCATACCTCCTCCTCGAATGGCAGGCAAGACTCTGGCCAGTGCTTTCTGGAGCACTATCTTGTAAATGCTAAATGAATCCTGAAATGAGCACAGCCTTTCTTTGACGTCACTGAAAACATTTACCTCTGTTCTTCCACACAGGTCATTGCATGTCCTCTCTACATCCCCCAGCCAATCCATCATATCTCCAATGTTGGAAATCAAACGTGTGCTGATTTCTCTCTTCAGCTGAGCTGCTTTTGTATCTACTAGGGAAAGAGGATAGAGCCAGACTTTTATTGGCACTGCATTCTGTGGATTCTCCTTCAGTAGAGTGGGGAGCTTCTTGTACAGCTCTAGGGCTTCCATGTATGTGGTGGGACTCTGCTCAAGATTGAAGTCACTATGAAATGTGCAGTTGATATTCTCAGCCTTTTTATTATCCTCAACTGTCATTTTTAAAGCTCCTTTTCCCTCAATGGAAAATCCAGGGATCTTCTTGACCATGATATCTAGTTCTCCCTCAATCTCCTGCTTGTTTTCATCTTCTGCAAATGAGCGATCAAAAACCAGGAAGGCCTGAGCTCCGTACAGCACAGCTGTGACCACATGAGTTGCAGTTTTCTGGTCAAACACCTGAGGGTAGGTGATCTGGCCCAGCTGAGTCATAGTGAGTTGATCGAATCTCGAGGTTTCACTGTAATGCATTGTTACTCTGGACTGTTGGTTGGAGGATTTGGTGTTTCGCAGGAACTTGGCAGATCCTCCCACCTCCACCAGCCCCCCACAAAAGCTGGCCTTCAGTGAAGCGCTTATGTTCAGGAGACTGGCCTTACTAGAGAGAGAGTCAGAGCTACTGAACTTCAAATCTGTCATGAGCTTAAGATGACTGTCCAAATCTTCACTCAGTGATTTCTTATCCCACAAAGTAACACCTGAAATGAGAAATGTTTTTCACAGTTATGTATGAGGATACAATGTACAACCAAAGTAAAAATGCATCCTGTATCTGTAAAACAATTTCAAACTTTTAAATTGTATATTTGTGTGCTTAATTTTATTGAGTCTTAAATTAGTTATATAAGTACTTTTAGTAACACTTAACGACGTTCATTAATAAGTCATTAATAAACAATATATAATGCTTAACAGATCATTAGTAAATATATAGTCATATAGCATTTGTTTGTGTGTGTGTGTGTGTGGTTCCTCTGCACTCTATTATGCAGCCCTATATGCTGTTTTCCATTTGGAGATAAAACTTAGGTAGGTAGTAAAGTAATGGTGTTTTCAGACTCATGCTAGAAACATGCTAGCTACTTGCTAATCATGCTAGAAACATGCTAACAACTTGCTAATCATGCTAGAAACATGCTAACAACTTTGCTAATCATGCTAGCTACTTGTTAATCATGCTAGAAACATGCTAAACTTTAATCATGCTAGAAACATGTTTTAGCTACTTGCTAATCAAGCTAGCAACTTCAAGGCAATCATGCCAGAAAATGCTAACAACCTGCTAATCATGCTAGAAGCATAATAGCAACTTTGCTAATCACCATGCTAGAAACATGCTAGCTAATTTGTTAATCATGTTAGAAAACATGCTAGCAACTTCGCCAATCATAGAAACATGCTAGCTTACTTGCTAATATGCTAAAAACTTGCTACCTATTTGTTAATCATGCTAGAATAATGCTATAACTTTTGCTAAATCAGCCTCAAAAACATGCTAGGCTAATCATGGTAGAAAACGCTAGCTGAACTTTGTTAATCATGCTAGCTAATGCTAACGCCAGAAACATGCTAGTAACTTTGCTAATTATGCTAGAAACATGCTAACAACCTGCTAATCATGCTAGAAGCATGCTAGCAACTTTGCTAATCATGTTAGAAACATGCTAGCTACTTGTTAATCATGCTAGAAACATGCTAACAACTTGTTAATCACAGAGGTGTAAAATCCAGGTTCCGTGAGTAAAATTCCTCCCCAGTATTTTGTTCCAATCACCTGAATTTGCTAATTAGCAAATTAATTTTTCAGCCAGTAGGTCAGAGATGAGACCAAGTCATTCCTTTCGAGTCACAAGCAAGTCTCGAGTTAAATCCCAAGTCCTCAAAGAGTTAAAGTTAATGAGGTAATTAAGTGACTAATTAAGTGATGATTGTGTATTAGTGATGAACACCTGCTGTTACTGAGAATTACAGAGGATCAGATGTTGATGTTTTAGTGGTTAAAATGATGCCACCATCATGGAGATCAGTGTGTGCTTTAGTTGTGCTCTTGACCCTTGACCTGCTATCTTAGATCTTTTTTTTTTTTTATAACAATATATGTGGTGTTGTGAAACAGTGAGATCAGAGCAGCAAAGTAAACAATCACTAGCTGTTTTAATATGACAATGTAGGCATCATGAACTTGCTTGACCACATCCAAAATAACTTTTTTTTCTTTCTTATATGTTTAGGTTTTGCAGCATGTAAGCAGAATGCTTTTTTTCTAACCGAAACAGTGAAATAATTTAAAACATGTAAAGCATATACAAATTTGAACATCTGCAATATTTAGACACACACAGACATCAAGAACCAGCATATAAATCTCAACAATGGTGATGATCAACAAAACGCTTCATGCTGCAATGCATGCTGGGTATACAGCATAGGATAAACGCTCCTTATGTAGTGCAGTATGAATAAATATTATCACCACTGTTGAGGATTGTATGCTAAATGTTCATGTCTAAAAACCTGAGCCAATACAGTTTTTTCTTTTCATATTGAAACATTATAGGGGTTTTGTTTGTTTGTTTGTTAAGCTTTTGATTCAATAATGCAAAAACATCTGCTGTAAAACAACATTGCAATTGCTTAGAAGCAAATTACATTAATTTACTCAAAGGGTCAAGAGACAAACTAAAGCACACCTTGACCACAATTATGGTGGCATCGTGTTCTTTCTTTGTTTCTTTAAATTCTCAATAAGAGATTCTGCAGACATAAAATAAAGCCAGTCTCAGCTCTTTTTATTTTGTTTTTTCAGTTGATTTTAACCAAGGCTGTGTCTGATGTCAGTTGTAGTTCTTGTGTTTGTCTTTTCTTCAGTGATGCTGCTTGTTAACAGCAGGTGTTCATTACTAATGCACAATCATCACTTAATTAGTCACTTAATTACCTCATTAACTTTAACTCTTTGAGGACTTGGGATTTGACTCGAGACTTGCTTGTGACTCGAAAGCAATGACTTGGTCCCATCTCTGACCTACTGGCTGAAAAACTAATTTGCTAATTAGCAAATCCAGGTGATTGTAACAAAATACTGGGGAGGACTTTTACTCATGGAACCTGGATTTTACACCTCTGCCCTGCAGGGCCTTATACAACTCTCCCAGGCTCAAAACACCTGAGAGGGCAGCATACCCTCTTCAGACAACTGCGGTAAAGAGGCAAAAAAAAAGCACTTTCTTCTTTGCTCTCCGACTTCAACTTACTTCTGTAAAGGTTCTGATAAAAATTAACTGCTCTCCATCGGATAAACAGGATCTAGCAACACCAGCCCATCTTCAGGTCGCAAGGCCAGAATTAACTGCCTCTGCCCATTCTCTTTCTCAAGGCTGAAAATGTATTTGGATGGTGCATCCATCTGAACTATACTTTGACATCTCGAACAGACCAGTGCCCCCTGTGTTTTATATCCTATCATTTCAGTTAACCAAGCATTTTTCTTTGAACAAACTTCTAAATAGAAATGACCCCAGTGAATTCAGCTAGCTGTTAACATTTATTTTAGGCTAAGAAATGTTAAAGAGCCATAAGCACTTTTAGGTTTAAGAGACCTTGAAACAAAACTGCACTGCACCATACCATGACCTGAGAAACCTACTGGAGTCATTGAACAACTATTAAAAATATTCACCTGATGCTTGAAACCATAGAATCTATGTAATCTAGCAGAAGTCGTGACCATGGGGCATATAAAAGTGCTTTATTAGCAGATCTGAGGGACTTAGATAAAAAACAAGATCAGAGATGTAAGATGGAGCTTGTCCATTAAGTGCTTTAAAAACAATCAGCAATATTTTGAATTGAATTCTAAAAGAGACAGGAAGCCAGAGAAGAGAAGCTAAAATTTAAGTTATGATCTGTTATTTATTTATTTTTTTCCACCAGTTAACAGTCTAGCTGCTGCACTCTGGACCACCTGCAAACACACAAAGATAGGGAAAGACCAAGATATAAAGAATTACAGTAGTCCAACTGTGATGTGATAAATGCATGAATTACTTTTTCCAAGTCTTGAAAGGAAAGTGTCACTTTAAGTCTGGAAATGATTCTCAATTGATAGTAGCTGTTTTTAACAACTGAGCTAATTTGCTTTTCAAGACAAAGCTCAGTGATTAAAATCCATTTAATCTCTCTTAATATTTCTATTGCTAGCTTCACATGGCTCACTAACTAGCTTTCTCTGCAGTGCTATACGGACATGTCTCTGTACTTTTTGACTTTGTTACAGGGTAGGACTTCCGCAAGCACCTCTCCTGCTGAAGTCATAACCTCTCGTACTGTCGACAGATTGTGGTGATGGTCTCACGCATCGCTACTGGATCCAGCCTGATGATAGCCTATATGCTGCTGCTGCTGCTTGCTACTGCCAGTACATCCACAACATGCTGCTGTAAGCATGTAAAAAATACTGCTGCTGCACATAGAACACATATGAATAAACCCCATTTAGCATACATGAATCAACACGTAGCAGATCTATACAGGTGGAGCTGGGGAAGGTGGAGGGTCTCTGAAGTGCACTGCAAACTGCTACAGCAAACAAAAGGCATGTATTTAAATATTGAGCAGTAAGCTCATTGGCTACCAATCCAGGAAAGAACCAATCAGCTACCATGTGATAATGATGTCGCCATCAAAGGGTTTCATGCCAGAACTGTATTTGTCTGTCATGACAACTCTCGGAGGGATTGTCATGGTAATGTACATGATAGTGTTAATGTATTTGGTCTTGTCAGAATAGATGCTGCGCTGCTGCTGCTGCTCCTGCTGCTGCGGCTTCTGTGGCAGAGCAAGTACTGAGATTTGCTACTGCCAAAACATCCACAACATGCTGCTGTAAGCATGCAAAAAATACTGCTGATGCACATATAACACACATATGAATAATAATAGATTTAAATAAAAAAAAAAACTTTAAATATGACCTACACACACACCCATATAAACCAGCTGGATGCTCACTCAGTCCAACAATTAGTCTTGGTAAGGGATGAATAAGGAAACTCATCTTATGTAAATGTATGAAGGCCTGTATGTTGCTGTACATCGCAAAATCCCCAGTGTTAATTTAGCACTCTGAGTGTGGACACATATAAACACTGAAGCAGTGTTGAAGTTAACGAGATAATTAGGTGATTAACAAAGTGATGATTGATCATTATTGAAGACACCTGACGTTAATAAGCAGAATCACCAAAGGAGAAAAAAAAATTTAAGCAACCATTATAGTGGTCAGTGTTTGCATTAGTTGGGCTCTTGACCCTTAAATCATCAATGTTAGGTCTTGTTTGGCTGCAATTACTGAGTTATAACAGCAAGACAAGACAAGTTTTTGCAATATGGGTTATAAAGTGCACAATCGTATATGAGTTAGAAGTATAATAATTTGTAAGCATTTTAATTTCTACATGAACTAATGATTTGTTCGTCATTATTTAATATGCAATAACTTCATTAGTACACATTTAAAAGCACATAATCTCAATCTTTCAGGTATTTGAACGCATATTAACTAACAAGCTGTTAAGCATTATAATGTTTTATCAGTGTAATTATTAATGAAAATTATTATAATGTTTCCATATATTTTGTGGATTCGCAATTAGTTGAAAAAGGAAACAAAAAGCTTCTTTTTTAAGTAGTTAAATCACCTGGAATTAAGGAATCCTTGCGGCAGTCATACAGCATACCAGGAAAGAGAGGTCTTCCTAGGGCTGCCAGTTCAATGGGTTCTGATCCCATGTCTGTAGTAAAATAAAATTAAAAATAGCTGTAACCGTGTCTGTAAAGCACATGTGCTATGGCAAGGAATACCAAAAAGAGACTGCAACCAGATGATAACAACACAATCATTACCTAGATTCAATATGCAGTCTTTCTGAGGTGTTAATAATCTAAAATTTCTCATTTTAATAGCTATTTGGTTATACAAAATACACAGCAAAATCCCCAGTGTTAATTTAACACTCTGAGTGTGGACACATATAAACACTGAAGCAGTGTTAAAGGTAATATCTAAGGTAATAAATTAGGTAATTAACGAAGTGATGATTGATCATTATTGAAGACACCTGATGTTAATAAGCAGAATCACCTTAAATCTTTAATACTAGATTTTGTTTGGCTGCTGTATTTGAGTTGAAACAGCCAGACAAACCAAAAGCTCAAGTCACCAGCTGATTATGTTTTAACAAATTCATTGTTTGACGTAAATCACTTAGAGTCTAATCTCTAAGTTAGTTTTTTGCGCTTTGTACTAGCCCAATAATCCACAGAAGATCCAGCACTTCCTATACTTTTAAAAAATTTTTTACCCCTACTTTAAAAAATGTAATAATAATGGTGATGATAATGATGATGATGATGATAATAATAATAATAAAATAATAATAATAATAAAATTAATAATAATAATAATAAAATAATAAAAATAAATAAAATTAAATTAATAATAATAATTAATAATTAATAATTAATAATTAATAATTAATAATAATAATAATAATAATAATAATAATAATTCCACCCTGGGCACACATAGACATCAAAAACCAGCCCATGAATCTAACAATGGTGACAAACGGCATATTCAGATAAACAGATCAACTCTGAACTCTACATAATTTATTCATGCTGCAATGCATGATGGGAGTCATGGATGAGTTCTGATTGGCTACAACACGCTTTTTGATGGTCACCGTTGTTGTGATTCTCACACTGATTCTTCATGTCTGTGTGTCTAAATTAAGATAAACTTTTTTTCATCATCTGTCTGATTATGGCAAAACTGATTGATCTTTTGTTCACAGTTTTTTTTTGTAATCTGTAAGGAAATTCTATGTCAAATACTCAAGTCACTATATGATGATTAAGTCAAGCACAGTCAATGCCATCTTATTGACTTTTGCTCTTTGCTTGTCTGGCTGTTATAGCTCAGTACTTGCAGCCAAACAAGACCTAATATTGCTGATTTAAGGGTCAAGAGCCCAACTAATGCAAACACTGACCACTATAATGGTTGCTTAAAAAATTTTGGTTTTCTCCTTTGGTGATTCTGCTTATTAACATCAGGTGTCTTCAAAAATGATCAATCATCACTTCGTTAATCACCTAATTATCTTGTTAACTTTAACACTGCTTCAGTGTTTATATGTGTCCACACTCAGAGTGTTAAATTAACACTGGGGATTTTGCTGTGTAGGATCCAGCAGTGTAGTTATTTATTAAGGATTTTAAAAGCATGATAAGTCACAAACATTTTGAACTGCTTTTTAAACAGCTAATAATCTGTTGGTGGCGCTGCACACTACCATAACACTACCTGCTTGTATAATTTTAAATCATGTCTTACCTGGAGTTTCTGTGCAGTCTATGGTATGTTAATAAATGAAGTTGTCTGGTAATGTCTTCGACTGAAGTCTGAAGCCAGCTGGATTTCTGTTCTTATATTTATAACACTCTGTCAGGAAATGTTCCATGAAAGCTTTTTCACTGGAAGAAATACTTCCACAGAAGAAGGTATTTAGATAACAAGAAGGTAAGTATCTGATTCTGATTAAAATCTACACGGCGTCGTTTGCAGGGAATGAGGAGTGGTGGCGAGGAGATAAAGAACAGAGAGTTTATTCATGTAAACAGGAACAGCAGGGAATCCACACGCAAAGATCACTGCAAGAAACTTTACAGACATGGAGTGACTAACAGAATGACTTCAAGAACCAACCAAGACATGGTGAACACAACCAAACTTATATGCAAAGACTAATCAGGGGAAGACAGGTGTAAACGATCAAACAGTGACATAATAATTAGACACGGAACAGGAAAGACCAAATAAGGGCATACACAGGGAGAAACCACAAAACAGTCCACAGGGGTGTGACACACACCCACATGTGATTTGATTTATGTTCTGTCACTGTTAACGCTTGTCCCTTGTTCGTTTGATTTGTCATATGTTCTGTATATTATCGTGTTTGGCTCGGTATTAGCCAAGATTCAACTAATGAGTCAACTAGGTTTGTTCTGCTGTTAATTCTTGCAAAATCAGTTTGTTCTTCGCTGCTATTAGTGACTTTCAGAAAACATATGGGCAACACTTTAGAATACTGTTTCTTACTTAAGCCATAACTAATAAGGAAATACTGTAAAACTAATAACAGACGTCACTGCACTCTTTGAAGAAAAGGTTCTATCAGGCCCTTCATATTTGGAACCCCTTAAAAGGTTCTATGTAGAACGCTTTAGAGGTTCCCATCATGCACTTTTAGAAGAAAAGGTTCTATATAGAGCTTTAACCCTCTGGGGTCTGAGGGTGTTTTGCTGCCCTTTAGAAGTTTTGACATGCCCTGATATTTGTGCTTTGTTTAAAAACACCTAAAAACATATTAAAAACATAACAATGGCTAAAGTCTGATAACACTATATTCAGCATAAACTGGACTACAATAATATGTGAGCAGCATGTATGTATATGTTTGTGTTTTTGAGAAAATAACATTTATGCGTGGTTACTGAAAAACGTCCCAGGTTACGTATGTAACCATGGTTCCCCGAGGGAACGAGACGCTGCGTCAAACGCTTGGGGAACGCCTCCAGCGTGAGCACGCTCTGAATCACATGTGTAATCAGTCCAATAGAGAAGCGAGACGTCATAGGCGGGTGACGTCACGGACCAGGAAGCTTAAAAGCACGTGCGCCGGAGCCGGCATTCAGCTTAAATAAGAAGCGAAGTGCTAGCAGGGATGCAGGAAGTAGGGCCTGAGACGCAGTGTCTCGTTCCCTCGGGGAACCATGGTTACATACGTAACCTGGGACGTTCCCCTTCAGGAACTCGAGCTGCGTCAAACGCTTGGGGAACGCTATACCCACGCCGCCCTAGTTACAAGTCCCTGCCTAGTGTGTGTGCTAGGACAGGAGAACAGAGGAGCCAGGAGTGACTCGCAGGTCTAGATCATAAAATCTGACAAAGGTAAGGGCGAGGACCATCCCGCAGCGTTGCAGATGTCCTGCATAGGGACACCAGAAATAAAGGCTTTAGAGGCAGAAATGCCTCGAGTAGAGTGGGCCTTAACCCCCAATGGAGAGGGAAGGCCCGAAGACTCATAAGAAAGAGTGATGGCATCCACGATCCAGCGGCTAAGGGTTTGCTTAGAAGCAGGGAGGCCCCTTTTAGGGGGGCCGAAACAGACGAACAATTGTTCTGAATTTCTCCACAGGGCAGATCTGTGAACGTATGTGTCCAGTGCTCGAACTGGACACATACAGTTAAGCTTTTGCTGGTCCGAATCCCGAAAAGGGGGAGGACAAAAGGCCTGAAGTACAACGGGCCGTGGGGGTACAGAGGGAACCTTCGGTACGTACCCTGGTCTAGGGTACAGAAAAACTTTGGCCATGCCAGGGGCAAAGTCCAAATGTGAAGGGGCCACAGAAAGGGCCTGAAGATCTCCTACTCTCTTTAGCGAAGATAAAGCTAAAAGAAGAACTGTCTTAATTGACAATAAATGGTCAGAGGACTCTTCGATAGGCTCAAAGGGGGGCCCACAAAGAGCCTCTAGCACCACGGCGAGGTCCCAAGTAGGGACCCGAGGTTGTACAGGAGGCCTCAGCCTCAGCGCACCGCGGAGGAAACGTACGACAAGGGGATCCTTGCCCACTGAAGTGCCACCGAGAGGGGCGTGGTAGGCCGCAATAGCCGCCACGTAAACCTTTAGGGTGGAGTGGGCTAATCCTGTGGAGAACCGATCCTGCAAAAATTCCAGCACTGTACCGACTGGGCAGTTAACTGGGTCTTGCTGGTGGTCTCCACACCATGAAGTGAAAAGTTTCCACTTCAGGGCGTACAATTTCCTCGTGGAGGGAGCTCTGGATTGGAGGATGGTCTCAACAACCTCAGTTGAGAGACCGGAAGCTACGAGGCGTGCCCCCTCAGGGGCCACACCCATATCTTCCACAACTCCGGGCGAGGGTGGAAGATGGTGCCTCCCGCTTGCGAGAGGAGATCCCTCCTGACGGGAATCTCCCATGGAGAACCGTCGAGGAGGGAAATTAGGTCTGAGAACCATGCTCGGGCCGGCCAGTACGGGGCTACTAATAGAAGACGGACCCCGTCCCGGTGCACCCTCTCCAGAACTCCTGGGAGCAGAGCGATTGGGGGAAAAGCGTACAGACGAAGCCTCGGCCACGTCTGTACCATGGCATCCAGCCCCAGTGGAGCTGGATGAATCAGAGAGAACCAGAGGGGACATTGCGCATTCTCCTGAGTCGCGAAGAGGGCCACCTGAGCCTGGCCAAAAACTCTCCAAATCTGCTTCACCACCTTGGGGTGAAGCATCCATTCCCCGGGCCTCGGCCCCTGCCTCGACAGGATGTCTGCTCCCGTATTGAGATGCCCAGGAATGTAAACTGCTTTCAGTGAGAGGAGTTTGTCCTGGGACCACACAAAGATCTGGTGCGCCAGCTTGTACAAGGGGCGCGAACGCAGACCTCCCTGGTGGTTGATATAATAGACCACCGCTATGTTGTCGGTGCGCACCAACACATGGCGGCCTATTAGGTCTGGGAGAAAGTGTTTCAGAGCTCGAAACCCGGCCAGCATCTCCAGGCAGTTGATGTGCCAGGAGAGATGCCGACCGCTCCACAGACCGCGGGCTGGGTGGCCACTCATGACCGCACCCCAACCGGTGAGAGATGCATCCGTCGCTAGCGTTACGCGGCGACCAGGAGCTCCTAACACCGGGCCCTGAGACAGGAACCAAGGTTTCTTCCACATAGCTAAAGCACGTAGGGCTCGCCGCGTGACTTTGATCATGCGGAATGGGTTTCCCCTCGGGGAGAACCCCTTGGTCCTGAGCCACCACTGTAGGGGTCTCATGTACAGCAGGCCAAAAGGTATCACGTTGGACGCAGCTGCCATCAGACCCAGCAGTCGCTGGAACTGCTTTACAGTGAGTGACCGGCCTTCTTTCACTCTCTTGACTGTCTTGAGGATCGACTCGATCCGAGCAGGTGACAAACGTGCCTGCATCGTGGTCGAATCCCACACCACGCCCAGATAAGTGGTTCTCTGTAATGGAGACAGCACACTTTTCTTGGCGTTCAGTCTCAACCCCAGCTCTTTCATATGAGCGAGAACAACATCTCGATGTTGAACCGCCATGTGCTCCGATTGAGCCATAATCAACCAATCGTCGATGTAATTGAGTATGCAGATGCCCCGGAGTCGCAGCGGAGCCAGAGCAGCACCCACACACTTCGTAAAAGTGCGGGGGGAGAGTGCTAGGCCGAACGGAAGAACCCGATATTGGTATGCTTCGCCCCTGAAAGCAAACCTTAGGAACTTCCTGTGTTGAGGAAGGATGGAGACATGAAAATAAACGTCTTTCAGAACCAGTCCTCGGACCTGATTTGTGACACAACTTGACTGACTGTCAACATTTTGAACTTCAGCCGCATGACTGAGCGGTTCAAATGTCTTAGATCTAAAATAGGACGCAGACCCCCATCCTTCTTCGGAACGATGAAGTATCGGCTGTAGAACCCGGATTCTCTGTCCTGAGGAGGAACCACCTCGATGGCCTCCTTCCTGAGGAGAGATACTACTTCTTGTTCCATTACCAGACCCTGCTCGGGGCCCACCACAGTAGGGAAGACCCCGTTGAAAGGAGGAGGCGGAGCACCGAACTGAATGCGATAACCCCGCTCTACAGTATGCAGGACCCATGCAGATACATTTGGCAGTAGTTTCCACGCTGCCAGATAATCTACTAAGGGAACCAGCCTCTCGAGACTGGTCTCTGGATGTTTCTGAACTGCTAGATCGGTGCCCTGTAGCGGCGCACCGGCAGGAACTAACCGAACTAACTGTTCTAGAGACCCCCGCAGGGGTGGCGAGCCCCCCAGCTCCGCTACGTTGCCGGGCGGAAGAGACTGGGGGGGCTCGTCGGAGACATTGGTCTCCTGAGGGCACTGAGGAGAGACGGACACCGTGGAATGCGGTGCTACCCGCCTCTCCCCAGCAGGGGCTTCCCCTTAGCGGTCCTGCACGAATGTCAGGACCGCTTCGCCGAGGACCTCTTCGCCTGAAGCACAACCCTCAGGTCGGGCTTCGGCTTAGAAGTCCCCGGCTTAGAGCGTCGCTGATCTCGGTCCCGCTGCGAAGCTCTGCTTCTGACTCGCCCTATGCGAGGAGCTGGCACTCGGCTGGAGCTGCTCCCGCCCAGCAACCCCAAGAGCTAGAACGCGACGAGGGAGGAACCGCTGAAACGCCTCCGCTTGTTTACGGGCCTCCTGGTACCTGTCGACGACGGAATTGACGGCGTCGCCGAACAGGCCAGAAGGCGCAAGCGGGGCGTCTAGAAGGAAGACCCTGTCCTTCTCCTTCATGTCAGACAGGGTCAACCATAGATGTCTCTCCGCCGCCACCATAGCTGCCATGGACCTGCCGATGGCACGGGCGGTCTCTTTGGTGGCGCGGAGAGACAAGTCAGCGGCTCTCCTTAGCTCAGAGATGTTATCCTTGCTAATTTCGTCGCGCTCATCTAGCTCTTTTAGCAGATCAGCCTGGTATGCCTGCAACACCGCCATGGTGTGCAGACAAGAACCAGCCTGACCTGCTGCCGAGTACCCCTTACCCACTAGCACTGATGTTGTACGCAGCGGCTTAGTGGGTAAGACCGGAGCCTTTAGAGACGATGACGCCTCGGGAGACAGATAGCTTGCAAGCGTCTGTTCTACCCGAGGGATCGCTCTATAACCGCGCTCTGTTGTCCCCGCCACACTCCCATAGTAATCAGAGGCGGGGACAAAGAGACGGGCCGAGAATGGTTTANCCTGCCGATGGCACGGGCGGTCTCTTTGGGGGCGCGGAGAGACAAGTCAGCGGCTCTCCTTAGCTCAGAGATGTTATCCTTGCTAATTTCGTCGCGCTCATCTAGCTCTTTTAGCAGATCAGCCTGGTATGCCTGCAACACCGCCATGGTGTGCAGACAAGAACCAGCCTGACCTGCTGCCGAGTACCCCTTACCCACTAGCACTGATATTGTACGCAGCGGCTTAGTGGGTAAGACCGGAGCCTTTAGAGACGATGACGCCTCGGGAGACAGATAGCTTGCAAGCGTCTGTTCTACCCGAGGGATCGCTCTATAACCGCGCTCTGTTGTCCCCGCCACACTCCCATAGTAATCAGAGGCGGGGACAAAGAGACGGGCCGAGAATGGTTTAACCCACGATCTCGACACCTCGGTGTGGAGATCGGGGAAAAACGGCAGGCTCCGGTGTGAAGGAGGCGGCCGATTACGCAGGAAGCGTTCATCTAACTTACTTCGCTGCGGTTCGGCTTGTTTCTCGGCGGGCCAATCGATATTTAATTTAGCTACCGCACGAGTAACCACCTCCAAAAGCTCCTCGTATTGGGGCGAGTGTGGGGCCACCGCAACGCTTTCATGTTCAACCTCCTCAGAGGAAGAAATGAGAAGCGTTGAGGCTGTTCCCTGGGTGGAAGGAACCGCAGAACGGGCTTCCGATCCCTGAGAACGGGCCCCGGATCTACTAGGTGAGGAGGGAGATAGGGGTTCACCCGTCTCCATTCCCTCTAGTAGATCCAGCTGCGCACCCCACGAGTGCAGCTGCCGCTCCGCCTCGGCGGAAGCGGGGCCAGACCCGCGAGGAACGCTGGTGAAGGCTCCCTCCGCAAAGAGAGCCTTCCGGGAGCGGAGAGCACGCAGGGGAAGCCGCTCGCAATGCGGGCAGGCGGCCCCCTCGAGAGCCGACTCTGCGTGATCCGCTCCCAAGCAAACCACGCACAAGCTGTGTGTATCCCCGCTCGGAATAAAACGCGAGCAGGGAGGAACACACGGCTTGTAACGTGGATTGCTCTTATGTTTTAATTTCCTACACACTTTGGACATCGTGTCTCAAATAAAAGTGGTACACTGGCACCAAAAAACAGACACGTGAAAACACACACATACACAGAGCGCTTCGCTGAATAAATGAAGCTGAATGCCGGCTCCGGCGCACGTGCTTTTAAGCTTCCTGGTCCGTGACGTCACCCGCCTATGACGTCTCGCTTCTCTATTGGACTGATTACACATGTGATTCAGAGCGTGCTCACGCTGGAGGCGTTCCCCAAGCGTTTGACGCAGCTCGAGTTCCTGAAGGGGAAGCAGTGTTTCAAAAGCACCCATCACTATATGCAAGAGCGCAACTAACGTCAAGATTCTGAAATGCTCATAATCTTTTACTTTAAATGTAGAAAGCCTTTTAGAGAAACAGTTTTTACACTTTTAGACAATTATTTATTGGCACACTTCCTCTAAAAGGTTTTCTACATTTAGCTTTAAACAGGCACACCACAAAACATCGCCCAGCGGGCAATATAGGCAGGCTGATATGCCATATCGTTGGTTAACACTAGACTTTGAGGGATTGGGAACGTGATTTGTGCTTTTAGCTCTGAAATGTGCGCCAAAAGGTTGCGCGAAACGTTAAAGCTTACAGGGGTCAACTATGCAAAACCGTCTGAGAGGAGGGGCACTTCAGAATAAACTACCATTTGAGTTGCGAGAAAAGGCTAAGACTATATTTTCAGGGATCATTTCTATAGTTTCTTACTTGGAAATGTGTTTCGAAAGTGTTTGTTTCCCAACCCACGATGATGAGCTGTGGTGCTCCTTTCTGAGAGCGAATCAAGAACAGAGTGGCGGTCTACATCGCAGACTCTGTCGCTGATGAACATTCTGTATTGCGTTTGGCAATATTGGCGAAAGGAGTATGATCTGAGTGGTCAGGTGTGGTGTGTTTTTGGTTTGTGTTTGTTTTCTGAAGTGAGAGTTAATGAAAGGCAGTTTTTTTTAGTATAGCATGGTATCTGGATTAGAATCGCTACAGAGAAAAACAATGGGTGTGTAAAACAAACAAATCAGGCACGGGTTCTCTTTGCAATGTGAGGTCAGCAATTGCCCATTGTGTAAGTGGTGACAACAAAAACAAACCTTTTTTTAAGTTTTGAGTGGATTGAGCCAATTAATTCACGCAAGAATTCGCTATTTCACAGCACTTAGAAACGTCACTCGCTGTTGATGGCTGCTGGTCATAGAGGTGTAATGCAACTAAAAGTCAGATTCAACCTGTCTAAGAACACCCTTTGCAACCAGTGATAAATGTTTTGTCAAAAGTTTTATCTATTAAATGGAACGTACAAATCATCTAATACCATTAAACATTACGTGTCTTTATAAAATGTATCCCCCACCCCAACCCCCCCTATGGAGAGCTTGGTTTATAAGGCCAATAAGAGCCTATTAACTACAACTTTTTTAAAATTCTTCATAGCACAAATGTGCCATTAAATTGTCGACAAAACTAGCCCATTTATCCGAGATCAGGTAAAGCCCATATAGACTGATACGTGGGTTTGCAGAGATCGCCCCCTAGCGGACCCTATAATTTCCAAAGATTTCAAAACCCTTCTGACGCATCAAAGGTTTGTTTACTGAAATCCAGCGATTTGGCAGTTTGATACGTACTCCAGTTCGCTGGTTCGAAAAAATGACTCGCAAAAGTTTCCAAGCTTCACGAAGCAGTGTTTCAAAAGCACCCATCACTATATGCAAGAGCGCAACTAACGTCAAGATTCTGAAATGCGCATAATCTTTTACTTTAAATGTAGAAAGCCTTTTAGAGAAACAGTTTTTACACTTTTAGACAATTATTTATTGGCACACTTCCTCTAAAAGGTTTTCTACATTTAGCTTTAAACAGGCACACCACAAAACATCGCCCAGCGGGCAATATAGGCAGGCCGATATGCCACATCGTTGGTTAACACTAGACTTTGAGGGATTGGGAACGTGATTTGTGCTTTTAGCTCTGAAATGTGCGCCAAAAGGTTGCGCGAAACGTTAAAGATTACAGGGGTCAACTATGCAAAACCGTCTGAGAGGAGGGGCACTTCAGAATAAACTACCGTTTGAGTTGCGAGAAAAGGCTAAGACTATATTTTCAGGAATCATTTCTATAGTTTCTTACTTGGAAATGTGTTTCGAAAGTGTTTGTTTCCCAACCCACGATGATGAGCTGTGGTGCTCCTTTCTGAGAGCGAATCAAGAGCAGAGTGGCGGTCTACGTCGCAGACTCTGTCGCTGATGAGCATTCTGTATTGTGTTTGGCAATATTGGCGAAAGGAGTATGATCTGAGTGGTCAGGTGTGGTGTGTTTTTGGTTTGTGTTTGTTTTCTGAAGTGAGAGTTAATGAAAGTCAGTGTTTTTTAGTATAGCATGGTATCTGGATTAGAATCGCTACAGAGAAAAACAATGGGTGTGTAAAACAAACAAATCAGGCACGGGTTCTCTTTGCAATGTGAGGTCAGCAATTGCCCATTGTGTAAGTGGTGACAACAAAAACAAACCTTTTTTTAAGTTTTGAGTGGATTGAGCCAATTAATTCATGCAAGAATTCGCTATTTCACAGCACTTAGAAACGTCACTCGCTGTTGATGTCTGCTGGTCATAGAGGTGTAATGCAACTAAAAGTCAGATTCAACCTGTCTAAGAACAATTTTGCAATCAATAGTATAAATGCTTCGTCAAAGTTTTATCTATTAAAATGCAACGTACAAACTATCTAATACCATTAAACACATGTCTATAAACGTATTCACCCCCCCTATGGAGAGCTTGGTTTATAAGGCCAATAAGAGCCTATTAACTACAACTTTTTTTAAATTCTTCATAGCACAAATGTGCCATTAAATTGTCGACAAAACTAGCCCATTTATCCGAGATCAGGTAAAGCCCATATAGACTGATCCGTGGGTTTGCAGAGATCGCCCCCTAGCGGACCCTATAATTTCCAAAGATTTCAAAACCGTTCTGACGCAACAAAGGTTTGTTTACTGAAATCCAGCGACGGCAGTTTTGATACCGCATCTAGTTCACAGTATCTGAAAAAAATGACTCGCAAGTTTCAAGCTTCAATGAAGCAGTGCGTTTCAAAAAAGCACCCATCACTATATGTGCAAGAAGCGCAACTAACGTCAGGTGATTCTGAAATGCTCATAATCTTTTTAATTTTAAATGTAGAAAGTTTCCTTTGTGAGAAAAACAAGCTTTTACCCTTTAGACAATTATTTATTGGCACACTCTCTAAAAGGTTTCTACATTTAGTTTTAAACAGGCACACCAATAAAACACGCCCAGCTGGCAATATAGGCAGGTCGACATGCCACATCGCTGGTTGTAACACCTAGACTTTGAGATTTGTGGAACGCGTGATTTGTGCTTTAGTTCTTGAAATGCCAAAGGTTGCGCCGAAACGCAAGTTTCTTTACAGGAGTCAACTATGCAAAACCGCCTGAGTGAGGGGTAATCTCAGAATAAACCACCGCTTGAGCTATGGTGAAAAGGTGCTAAGACTGTATTTTCAAGGATCATTTCTATAGTTTCACTTGGAAATGTGTTTCTCAGTTTGTTTCCCCAACCCACGATGATGAGCTGTGGTGTTCTTCTGAGAGAGCCACCCAAGAACAGAGTGGCGGGCTACGTCGCAGACTCTGTCGCTGATGAGCATTCTGTATTGCGTTTGGCAATATTGGCGAAAGGAGTATGATCTGAGTGGTCAGGTGGGGTGTGTTTTTGGTTTGTGTTTGTTTTCTGAAGTGAGAGTTAATGAAAGTCAGTTTTTTTTAGTATAGCATGGTATCTGGATTAGAATCGCTACAGAGAAAAACAATGGGTGTGTAAAACAAACAAACCAGCAATCGGTTCTTTGCAATGTGGGAGGTCAGCAATTGCCATTGCAAGTGGTGACAACAAAACAAACCTTTTTAAAAGCCTTTTGAGTGGATTGAGCCAATTAATTCACGCAAGAATTCGCTATTTCACAGCACTTAGAAACGTCACTCGCTGTTGATGTCTGCTGGTCATAGAGGTGTAATGCAACTAAAAGTCAGATTCAACCTGTCTAAGAACACCCTTTGCAACCAGTTATAAATGTTTTGTCAAAAGTTTTATCTATTAAATGCAACGTACAAATCATCTAATACCATTAAACATTACGTGTCTTTATAAAATGTATCCCCCACCCCCACCCCCCCTATGGAGAGCTTTGTTTATAAGGCCAATAAGAGCCTATTAACTACAACTTTTTTTAAATTCTTCATAGCACAAATGTGCCATTAAATTGTCGACAAAACTAGCCCATTTATCCGAGATCAGGTAAAGCCCATATAGACTGATACGTGGGTTTGCAGAGATCGCACGCTAGCGGACCCTATAATTTCCAAAGATTTCAAAACCGTTCTGACGCAACAAAGGTTTGTTTACTGAAATCCAGCGATTTGGCAGTTTGATACGTACTCCAGTTCGCTGGTTCGAAAAAATGACTCGCAAAAGTTTCCAAGCTTCCCGAAGCAGTGTTTCAAAAGCACCCATCACTATATGCAAGGTTTGACCAACGCCAAGATTCTTGAAATGCTCATAATCTTTACTTTAAATGTAGAGCCTTTAGGAGAACAGTTTTAGCACTTTTTAGACAATTATTTATTGGCACTCTCTAAAAGGTTTCTACATTTAGTTTTAAACAGGCACACCACAAACACGCTCAGCGGGCAAATATAGGCGGCTGATATGCCACATCGCTGGTTAACACTCAGACTTTGAGGGATTGGGAACGTGATTTGTGCTTTTAGCTCTGAAATGTGCGCCAAAAGGTTGCGCGAAACGTTAAAGCTTACAGGGGTCAACTATGCAAAACCGTCTGAGAGGAGGGGCACTTCAGAATAAACTACCGTTTGAGTTGCGAGGAAAGGCTAAGACTATATTTTCAGGGATCATTTCTATAGTTTCTACCTGAAATGTTTCTGAAAGTGTTTGTTTCCCCAACCCACGATGATGAGCTGTGGTGTTCTCTGAGGATGGTGAATCAAGGAGCAGAGTGGCGGTCTACGTCGCAGACTCTGTCGCTGATGAGCATTCTGTATTGCGTTTGGCAATATTGGCGAAAGGAGTATGATCTGAGTGGTCAGGTGTGGTGTGTTTTTGGTTTGTGTTTGTTTTCTGAAGTGAGAGTTAATGAATGTCAGTTGTTTTTAGTACAGCATGGTATCTGGATTAGAATCGCTACAGAGAAAAACAATGGGTGTGTAAAACAAACAAATCAGGCACGGGTTCTCTTTGCAATGTGAGGTCAGCAATTGCCCATTGTGTAAGTGGTGACAACAAAAACAAACCTTTTTTTAAGTTTTGAGTGGAGTGAGCCAATTAATTCACGCAAGAATTCGCTATTTCACAGCACTTAGAAACGTCACTCGCTGTTGATGTCTGCTGGTCATAGAGGTGTAATGCAACTAAAAGTCAGATTCAACCTGTCTAAGAACACACTTTGCAACCAGTGATAAATGTTTTGTCAAAAGTTTTATCTATTAAATGCAACGTACAAATCATCTAATACCATTAAACATTACGTGTCTTTATAAAATGTATCCTTCGCCCACCCCCCCCCCATGGAGAGCTTGGTTTATAAGGCCAATAAGAGCTTATTAACTACAACTTTTTTTAAATTCTTCATAGCACAAATGTGCCATTAAATTGTCGACAAAACTAGCCCATTTATCCGAGATCAGGTAAAGCCCATATAGACTGATACGTGGGTTTGCAGAGATCGCCCCCTAGCGGACCCTATAATTTCCAAAGATTTCAAAACCTTTCTGACGCAACAAAGGTTTGTTTACTGAAATCCAGCGATTTGGCAGTTTGATATGTACTCCAGTTCGCTGGTTCGAAAAAATGACTCGCAAAAGTTTCCAAGCTTCACGAAGCAGTGTTTCAAAAGCACCCATCACTATATGCAAGAGCGCAACTAACGTCAAGATTCTGAAATGCTCATAATCTTTTACTTTAAATGTAGAAAGCCTTTTAGAGAAACAATTTTTACACTTTTAGACAATTATTTATTGGCACACTTCCTCTAAAAGGTTTTCTACATTTAGCTTTAAACAGGCACACCACAAAACATCGCCCAGCGGGCAATATAGGCAGGCTGATATGCCACATCGTTGGTTAACATTAGACTTTGAGGGATTGGGAACGTGATTTGTGCTTTTAGCTCTGAAATGTGCACCAAAAGGTTGCGCGAAACGTTAAAGCTTACAGGGGTCAACTATGCAAAACCGTCTGAGAGGAGGGGCACTTCAGAATAAACTACCGTTTGAGTTGCGAGAAAAGGCTAAGACTATATTTTCAGGGATCATTTTTATAGTTTTTTATTTGGAAATGTGTTTCGAAAGTGTTTGTTTCCCAACCCACGATGATGAGCTGTGGTGCTCCTTTCTGAGAGCGAATCAAGAGCAGAGTGGCGGTCTACGTTGCAGACTCTGTCGCTGATGAGCATTCTGTATTGCGTTTGGCAATATTGGCGAAAGGAGTATGATCTGAGTGGTCAGGTGTGGTGTGTTTTTGGTTTGTGTTTGTTTTCTGAAGTGAGAGTTAATGAAAGTCAGTGTTTTTTAGTATAGCATGGTATCTGGATTAGAATCGCTACAGAGAAAAACAATGGTTGTGTAAAACAGACAATCAGGCACGGGTTCTCTTTGCAATGTGAGGTCAGCAATTGCCCATTGTGTAAGTGGTGACAACAAAAACAAACCTTTTTTTAAGTTTTGAGTGGATTGAGCCAATTAATTCACGCAAGAATTCGCTATTTCACAGCACTTAGAAACGTCACTCGCTGTTGATGTCTGCTGGTCATAGAGGTGTAATGCAACTAAAAGTCAGATTCACCCTGTCTAAGAACACCCTTTGCAACCAGTGATAAATGTTTTGTCAAAAGTTTTATCTATTAAATGCAACGTACAAATCATCTAATACCATTAAACATTACGTGTCTTTATAAAATGTATCCCCCACACCCCCCTATGGAGAGCTTGGTTTATAAGGCCAATAAGAGCCTATTAACTACAACTTTTTTTAAATTCTTCATAGCACAAATGTGCCATTAAATTGTCGACAAAACTAGCCCATTTATCCGAGATCAGGTAAAGCCCATATAGACTGATACGTGGGTTTGCAGAGATCGCCCGCTAGCGGCCCCTATAATTTCCAAAGATTTCAAAACCGTTCTGACGCAACAAAGGTTTGTTTACTGAAATCCAGCGATTTGGCAGTTTGATACGTACTCCAGTTCGCTGGTTCGAAAAAATGACTCGCAAAAGTTTCCAACCTTCACGAAGCAGTGTTTCAAAAAGCACCCATCACTATATGCAAGAGCGCAACTAACATCAAGATTCTGAAATGCTCATAATCTTTTACTTTAAATGTAGAAAGCCTTTTAGAGAAACAGTTTTTACATTTTTAGACAATTATTTATTGGCACACTTCCTCTAAAAGGTTTTCTACATTTAGCTTTAAACAGGCACACCACAAAACATCGCCCAGCGGGCAATATAGGCAGGCTGATATGCCACATCGTTGGTTAACACTAGACTTTGAGGGATTGGGAACGTGATTTGTGCTTTTAGCTCTAAAATGTGCGCCAAAAGGTTGCGCGAAACGTTAAAGCTTACAGGAGTCAACTATGCAAAACCGTCTGAGAGGAGGGGTACTTCAGAATAAACTACCGTTTGAGTTGTGAGAAAAGGCTAAGACTATATTTTCAGAGATCATTTCTATAGTTTCTTACTTGGAAATGTGTTTCGAAAGTGTTTGTTTCCCAACCCACGATGATGAGCTGTGGTGCTCCTTTCTGAGAGCGAATCAAGAGCAGAGTGGCGGTCTACGTCGCAGACTCTGTCGCTGATGAGCATTCTGTATTGCGTTTGACAATATTGGCGAAAGGAGTATGATCTGAGTGGTCAGGTGTGGTGTGTTTTTGGTTTGTGTTTGTTTTCTGAAGTGAGAGTTAATGAAAGTCAGTGTTTTTTAGTATAGCATGATATCTGGATTAGAATCGCTACAAAGAAAAACAATGGGTGTGTAAAACAAACAAATCAGGCACGGGTTCTCTTTGCAATGTGAGGTCAGCAATTGCCCATTGTGTAAGTGGTGACAACAAAAACAAACCTTTTTTTAAGTTTTGAGTGGACTGAGCAAATTAATTCACGCAAGAATTCGCTATTTCACAGCACTTAGAAACGTCACTCGCTGTTGATGTCTGCTGGTCATAGAGGTGTAATGCAACTAAAAGTCAGATTCAACCTGTCTAAGAACACCCTTTGCAACCAGTGATAAATGTTTTGTCAAAAGTTTTATCTATTAAATGCAACGTACAAATCATCTAATACCATTAAACATTACGTGTCTTTATAAAATGTATCCCCCACCCCACCCCCCCTATGGAGAGCTTGGTTTATAAGGCCAATAAGAGCCTATTAACTACAACTTTTTTTAAATTCTTCATAGCACAAATGTGCCATTAAATTGTCGACAAAACTAGCCCATTTATCCGAGATCAGGTAAAGCCCATATAGACTGATACGTGGGTTTGCAGAGATCGCCCCCTAGCGGACCCTATAATTTCCAAAGATTTCAAAACCGTTCTGACGCAACAAAGGTTTGTTTACTGAAATCCAGCGATTTGGCAGTTTGATACGTACTCCAGTTCGCTGGTTCGAAAAAATGACTCGCAAAAGTTTCCAAGCTTCACGAAGCAGTGTTTCAAAAGCACCCATCACTATATGCAAGAGCGCAACTAACGTCAAGATTCTGAAATGCTCATAATCTTTTACTTTAAATGTAGAAAGCCTTTTAGAGAAACAGTTTTTACATTTTTAGACAATTATTTATTGGCACACTTCCTCTAAAAGGTTTTCTACATTTAGCTTTAAACAGGCACACCACAAAACATCGCCCAGCGGGCAATATAGGCAGGCTGATATGCCACATCGTTGGTTAACACTAGACTTTGAGGGATTGGGAACGTGATTTGTGCTTTTAGCTCTGAAATGTGCGCCAAAAGGTTGCGCGAAACGTTAAAGCTTACAGGAGTCAACTATGCAAAACCGTCTGAGAGGAGGGGCACTTCAGAATAAACTACCGTTTGAGTTGTGAGAAAAGGCTAAGACTATATTTTCAGGGATCATTTCTATAGTTTCTTACTTGGAAATGTGTTTCGAAAGTGTTTGTTTCCCAACCCACGATGATGAGCTGTGGTGCTCCTTTCTGAGAGCGAATCAAGAGCAGAGTGGCGGTCTACGTCGCAGACTCTGTCGCTGATGAGCATTCTGTATTGCGTTTGGCAATATTGGCGAAAGGAGTATGATCTGAGTGGTCAGGTGTGGTGTGTTTTTGGTTTGTGTTTGTTTTCTGAAGTGAGAGTTAATGAAAGTCAGTTTTTTTTAGTATAGCATGGTATCTGGATTAGAATCGCTACAGAGAAAAACAATGGGTGTGTAAAACAAACAAATCAGGCACGGGTTCTCTTTGCAATGTGAGGTCAGCAATTGCCCATTGTGTAAGTGGTGACAACAAAAACAAACCTTTTTTTAAGTTTTGAGTGGACTGAGCCAATTAATTCACGCAAGAATTCGCTATTTCACAGCACTTAGAAACGTCACTCGCTGTTGATGTCTGCTGGTCATAGAGGTGTAATGCAACTAAAAGTCAGATTCAACCTGTCTAAGAACACCCTTTGCAACCAGTGATAAATGTTTTGTCAAAAGTTTTATCTATTAAATGCAACGTACAAATCATCTAATACCATTAAACATTACGTGTCTTTATAAAATGTATCCCCCACCCCAACCCCCCCTATGGAGAGCTTGGTTTATAAGGCCAATAAGAGCCTATTAACTACAACTTTTTTTAAATTCTTCATAGCACAAATGTGCCATTAAATTGTCGACAAAACTAGCCCATTTATCCGAGATCAGGTAAAGCCCATATAGACTGATACGTGGGTTTGCAGAGATCGCCCGCTAGCGGACCCTATAATTTCCAAAGATTTCAAAACCGTTCTGACGCAACAAAGGTTTGTTTACTGAAATCCAGCGATTTGGCAGTTTGATACGTACTCCAGTTCGCTGGTTCGAAAAAATGACTCGCAAAAGTTTCCAAGCTTCACGAAGCAGTGTTTCAAAAGCACCCATCACTATATGCAAGAGCGCAACTAACGTCAAGATTCTGAAATGCTCATAATCTTTTACTTTAAATGTAGAAAGCCTTTTAGAGAAACAGTTTTTACACTTTTAGACAATTATTTATTGGCACACTTCCTCTAAAAGGTTTTCTACATTTAGCTTTAAACAGGCACACCACAAAACATCGCCCAGCGGGCAATATAGGCAGGCTGATATGCCACATCGTTGGTTAACACTAGACTTTGAGGGATTGGGAACGTGATTTGTGCTTTTAGCTCTGAAATGTGCGCCAAAAGGTTGCGCGAAACGTTAAAGCTTACAGGGTCAACTATGCAAAACCGTCTGAGAGGAGGGGCACTTCAGAATAAACTACCGTTTGAGTTGCGAGAAAAGGCTAAGACTATATTTTCAGGGATCATTTCTATAGTTTCTTACTTGGAAATGTGTTTCGAAAGTGTTTGTTTCCCAACCCACGATGATGAGCTGTGGTGCTCCTTTCTGAGAGCGAATCAAGAGCAGAGTGGCGGTCTACGTCGCAGACTCTGTCGCTGATGAGCATTCTGTATTGCGTTTGGCAATATTGGCGAAAGGAGTATGATCTGAGTGGTCAGGTGTGGTGTGTTTTTGGTTTGTGTTTGTTTTCTGAAGTGAGAGTTAATGAAAGTCAGTTTTTTTTAGTATAGCATGGTATCTGGATTAGAATCGCTACAGAGAAAAACAATGGGTGTGTAAAACAAACAAATCAGGCACGGGTTCTCTTTGCAATGTGAGGTCAGCAATTGCCCATTGTGTAAGTGGTGACAACAAAAACAAACCTTTTTTTAAGTTTTGAGTGGACTGAGCCAATTAATTCACGCAAGAATTCGCTATTTCACAGCACTTAGAAACGTCACTCGCTGTTGATGTCTGCTGGTCATAGAGGTGTAATACAACTAAAAGTCAGATTAAGCCTGTCTAAGAACACCCTTTGCAACCAGTGATAAATGTTTTGTCAAAAGTTTTATCTATTAAATGCAACGTACAAATCATCTAATACCATCAAACATTACGTGTCTTTATAAAATGTATCCTTCCCCCCCCCATGGAGAGCTTGGTTTATAAGGCCAATAAGAGCCTATTAACTACAACTTTTTTTAAATTCTTTATAGCACAAATGTGCCATTAAATTGTCGACAAAACTAGCCCATTTATCCGAGATCAGGTAAAGCCCATATAGACTGATACGTGGGTTTGTAGAGATCGCCCCCTAGCGGACCCTATAATTTCCAAAGATTTCAAAACCGTTCTGACGCAACAAAGGTTTGTTTATTGAAATCCAGCGATTTGGCAGTTTGATACGTACTCCAGTTCGCTGGTTCGAAAAAATGACTCGCAAAAGTTTCCAAGCTTCACGAAGCAGTGTTTCAAAAGCACCCATCACTATATGCAAGAGCGCAACTAACGTCAAGATTCTGAAATGCTCATAATCTTTTACTTTAAATGTAGAAAGCCTTTTAGAGAAACAGTTTTTACATTTTTAGACAGTTATTTATTGGCACACTTCCTCTAAAAGGTTTTCTACATTTAGCTTTAAACAGGCACACCACAAAACATCGCCCAGCGGGCAATATAGGCAGGCTGATATGCCACATCGTTGGTTAACACTAGACTTTGAGGGATTGGGAACGTGATTTGTGCTTTTAGCTCTGAAATGTGCGCCAAAAGGTTGCGCGAAACGTTAAAGCTTACAGGGGTCAACTATGCAAAACCGTCTGAGAGGAGGGGCACTTCAGAATAAACTACCGTTTGAGTGTGAGAAAAGGCTAAGACTATATTTTCAGGGATCATTTCTATAGTTTCTTACTTGGAAATGTGTTTCGAAAGTGTTTGTTTCCCAACCCACGATGATGAGCTGTGGTGCTCCTTTCTGAGAGCGAATCAAGAGCAGAGTGGCGGTCTACGTCGCAGACTCTGTCGCTGATGAGCATTCTGTATTGCGTTTGGCAATATTGGCGAAAGGAGTATGATCTGAGTGGTCAGGTGTGGTGTGTTTTTGGTTTGTGTTTGTTTTCTGAAGTGAGAGTTAATGAAAGTCAGTGTTTTTTAGTATAGCATGATATCTGGATTAGAATCGCTACAGAGAAAAACAATGGGTGTGTAAAACAAACAAATCAGGCACGGGTTCTCTTTGCAATGTGAGGTCAGCAATTGCCCATTGTGTAAGTGGTGACAACAAAAACAAACCTTTTTTTAAGTTTTGAGTGGACTGAGCCAATTAATTCACGCAAGAATTCGCTATTTCACAGCACTTAGAAACGTCACTCGCTGTTGATGTCTGCTGGTCATAGAGGTGTAATGCAACTAAAAGTCAGATTCAACCTGTCTAAGAACACCCTTTGCAACCAGTGATAAATGTTTTGTCAAAAGTTTTATCTATTAAATGCAACGTACAAATCATCTAATACCATTAAACATTACGTGTCTTTATAAAATGTATCCTTCCCCACCCCCCCCCCATGGAGAGCTTGGTTTATAAGGCCAATAAGAGCCTATTAACTACAACTTTTTTTAAATTCTTCATAGCACAAATGTGCCATTAAATTGTCGACAAAACTAGCCCATTTATCCGAGATCAGGTAAAGCCCATATAGACTGATACGTGGGTTTGCAGAGATCGCCCGCTAGCGGACCCTATAATTTCCAAAGATTTCAAAACCGTTCTGACGCAACAAAGGTTTGTTTACTGAAATCCAGCGATTTGGCAGTTTGATACGTACTCCAGTTCGCTGGTTCGAAAAAATGACTCGCAAAAGTTTCCAAGCTTCACGAAGCAGTGTTTCAAAAGCACCCATCACTATATGCAAGAGCGCAACTAACGTCAAGATTCTGAAATGCTCATAATCTTTTACTTTAAATGTAGAAAGCCTTTTAGAGAAACAGTTTTTACACTTTTAGACAATTATTTATTGGCACACTTCCTCTAAAAGGTTTTCTACATTTAGCTTTAAACAGGCACACCACAAAACATCGCCCAGCGGGCAATATAGGCAGGCTGATATGCCACATCGTTGGTTAACACTAGACTTTGAGGGATTGGGAACGTGATTTGTGCTTTTAGCTCTGAAATGTGCGCCAAAAGGTTGCGCGAAACGTTAAAGCTTACAGGAGTCAACTATGCAAAACCGTCTGAGAGGAGGGGCACTTCAGAATAAACTACCGTTTGAGTTGCGAGAAAAGGCTAAGACTATATTTTCAGGATCATTTCTATAGTTTCTTACTTGGAAATGTGTTTCGAAAGTGTTTGTTTCCCAACCCACGATGATGAGCTGTGGTGCTCCTTTCTGAGAGCGAATCAAGAGCAGAGTGGCGGTCTACGTCGCAGACTCTGTCGCTGATGAGCATTCTGTATTGCGTTTGGCAATATTGGCGAAAGGAGTATGATCTGAGTGGTCAGGTGTGGTGTGTTTTTGGTTTGTGTTTGTTTTCTGAAGTGAGAGTTAATGAAAGTCAGTTTTTTTTAGTATAGCATGGTATCTGGATTAGAATCGCTACAGAGAAAAACAATGGGTGTGTAAAACAAACAAATCAGGCACGGGTTCTCTTTGCAATGTGAGGTCAGCAATTGCCCATTGTGTAAGTGGTGACAACAAAAACAAACCTTTTTTTAAGTTTTGAGTGGACTGAGCCAATTAATTCACGCAAGAATTCGCTATTTCACAGCACTTAGAAACGTCACTCGCTGTTGATGTCTGCTGGTCATAGAGGTGTAATGCAACTAAAAGTCAGATTCAACCTGTCTAAGAACACCCTTTGCAACCAGTGATAAATGTTTTGTCAAAAGTTTTATCTATTAAATGCAACGTACAAATCATCTAATACCATTAAACATTACGTGTCTTTATAAAATGTATCCCCCACCCCAACCCCCCCTATGGAGAGCTTGGTTTATAAGGCCAATAAGAGCCTATTAACTACAACTTTTTTTAAATTCTTCATAGCACAAATGTGCCATTAAATTGTCGACAAAACTAGCCCATTTATCCGAGATCAGGTAAAGCCCATATAGACTGATACGTGGGTTTGCAGAGATCGCCCCTAGCGGACCCTATAATTTCCAAAGATTTCAAAACCGTTCTGACGCAACAAAGGTTTGTTTACTGAAATCCAGCGATTTGGCAGTTTGATACGTACTCCAGTTCGCTGGTTCGAAAAAATGACTCGCAAAAGTTTCCAAGCTTCACGAAGCAGTGTTTCAAAAGCACCCATCACTATATGCAAGAGCGCAACTAACGTCAAGATTCTGAAATGCTCATAATCTTTTACTTTAAATGTAGAAAGCCTTTTAGAGAAACAGTTTTTACACTTTTAGACAATTATTTATTGGCACACTTCCTCTAAAAGGTTTTCTACATTTAGCTTTAAACAGGCACACCACAAAACATCGCCCAGCGGGCAATATAGGCAGGCTGATATGCCACATCGTTGGTTAACACTAGACTTTGAGGGATTGGGAACGTGATTTGTGCTTTTAGCTCTGAAATGTGCGCCAAAAGGTTGCGCGAAACGTTAAAGCTTACAGGGGTCAACTATGCAAAACCGTCTGAGAGGAGGGGCACTTCAGAATAAACTACCGTTTGAGTTGTGAGAAAAGGCTAAGACTATATTTTCAGGGATCATTTCTATAGTTTCTTACTTGGAAATGTGTTTCGAAAGTGTTTGTTTCCCAACCCACGATGATGAGCTGTGGTGCTCCTTTCTGAGAGCGAATCAAGAACAGAGTGGCGGTCTACGTCGCAGACTCTGTCGCTGATGAGCATTCTGTATTGCGTTTGGCAATATTGGCGAAAGGAGTATGATCTGAGTGGTCAGGTGTGGTGTGTTTTTGGTTTGTGTTTGTTTTCTGAAGTGAGAGTTAATGAAAGTCAGTTTTTTTTAGTATAGCATGGTATCTGGATTAGAATCGCTACAGATAAAAACAATGGGTGTGTAAAACAAACAAATCAGGCACGGGTTCTCTTTGCAATGTGAGGTCAGCAATTGCCCATTGTGTAAGTGGTGACAACAAAAACAAACCTTTTTTTAAGTTTTGAGTGGACTGAGCCAATTAATTCACGCAAGAATTCGCTATTTCACAGCACTTAGAACGTCACTCGCTGTTGATGTCTGCTGGTCATAGAGGTGTAATGCAACTAAAAGTCAGATTCAACCTGTCTAAGAACACCCTTTGCAACCAGTGATAAATGTTTTGTCAAAAGTTTTATCTATTAAATGCAACGTACAAATCATCTAATACCATTAAACATTACGTGTCTTTATAAAATGTATCCTTCGCCCACCCCCCCCCCCATGGAGAGCTTGGTTTATAAGGCCAATAAGAGCTTATTAACTACAACTTTTTTTAAATTCTTCATAGCACAAATGTGCCATTAAATTGTCGACAAAACTAGCCCATTTATCCGAGATCAGGTAAAGCCCATATAGACTGATACGTGGGTTTGCAGAGATCGCCCCCTAGCGGACCCTATAATTTCCAAAGATTTCAAAACCGTTCTGACGCAACAAAGGTTTGTTTACTGAAATCCAGCGATTTGGCAGTTTGATACGTACTCCAGTTCGCTGGTTCGAAAAAATGACTCGCAAAAGTTTCCAAGCTTCACGAAGCAGTGTTTCAAAAGCACCCATCACTATATGCAAGAGCGCAACTAACGTCAAGATTCTGAAATGCTCATAATCTTTTACTTTAAATGTAGAAAGCCTTTTAGAGAAACAGTTTTTACACTTTTAGACAATTATTTATTGGCACACTTCCTCTAAAAGGTTTTCTACATTTAGCTTTAAACAGGCACACCACAAAACATCGCCCAGCGGGCAATATAGGCAGGCTGATATGCCACATCGTTGGTTAACACTAGACTTTGAGGGATTGGGAACGTGATTTGTGCTTTTAGCTCTGAAATGTGCGCCAAAAGGTTGCGCGAAACGTTAAAGCTTACAGGGGTCAACTATGCAAAACCGTCTGAGAGGAGGGGCACTTCAGAATAAACTACCGTTTGAGTTGCGAGAAAAGGCTAAGACTATATTTTCAGGGATCATTTCTATAGTTTCTTACTTGGAAATGTGTTTCGAAAGTGTTTGTTTCCCAACCCACGATGATGAGCTGTGGTGCTCCTTTCTGAGAGCGAATCAAGAGCAGAGTGGCGGTCTACGTCGCAGACTCTGTCGCTGATGAGCATTCTGTATTGCGTTTGGCAATATTGGCGAAAGGAGTATGATCTGAGTGGTCAGGTGTGGTGTGTTTTTGGTTTGTGTTTGTTTTCTGAAGTGAGAGTTAATGAAAGTCAGTTTTTTTTAGTATAGCATGGTATCTGGATTAGAATCGCTACAGAGAAAAACAATGGGTGTGTAAAACAAACAAATCAGGCACGGGTTCTCTTTGCAATGTGAGGTCAGCAATTGCCCATTGTGTAAGTGGTGACAACAAAAACAAACCTTTTTTTAAGTTTTGAGTGGACTGAGCCAATTAATTCACGCAAGAATTCGCTATTTCACAGCACTTAGAAACGTCACTCGCTGTTGATGTCTGCTGGTCATAGAGGTGTAATGCAACTAAAAGTCAGATTCAACCTGTCTAAGAACACCCTTTGCAACCAGTGATAAATGTTTTGTCAAAAGTTTTATCTATTAAATGCAACGTACAAATCATCTAATACCATTAAACATTACGTGTCTTTATAAAATGTATCCCCCACCCCCACCCCCCTATGGAGAGCTTGGTTTATAAGGCCAATAAGAGCCTATTAACTACAACTTTTTTTAAATTCTTCATAGCACAAATGTGCCATTAAATTGTCGACAAAACTAGCCCATTTATCCGAGATCAGGTAAAGCCCATATAGACTGATACGTGGGTTTGCAGAGATCGCCCCCTAGCGGACCCTATAATTTCCAAAGATTTCAAAACCGTTCTGACGCAACAAAGGTTTGTTTACTGAAATCCAGCGATTTGGCAGTTTGATACGTACTCCAGTTCGCTGGTTCGAAAAAATGACTCGCAAAAGTTTCCAAGCTTCACGAAGCAGTGTTTCAAAAGCACCCATCACTATATGCAAGAGCGCAACTAACGTCAAGATTCTGAAATGCTCATAATCTTTTACTTTAAATGTAGAAAGCCTTTTAGAGAAACAGTTTTTACACTTTTAGACAATTATTTATTGGCACACTTCCTCTAAAAGGTTTTCTACATTTAGCTTTAAACAGGCACACCACAAAACATCGCCCAGCGGGCAATATAGGCAGGCTGATATGCCACATCGTTGGTTAACACTAGACTTTGAGGGATTGGGAACGTGATTTGTGCTTTTAGCTCTGAAATGTGCGCCAAAAGGTTGCGCGAAACGTTAAAGCTTACAGGAGTCAACTATGCAAAACCGTCTGAGAGGAGGGGCACTTCAGAATAAACTACCGTTTGAGTTGTGAGAAAAGGCTAAGACTATATTTTCAGGGATCATTTCTATAGTTTCTTACTTGGAAATGTGTTTCGAAAGTGTTTGTTTCCCAACCCACGATGATGAGCTGTGGTGCTCCTTTCTGAGAGCGAATCAAGAGCAGAGTGGCGGTCTACGTCGCAGACTCTGTCGCTGATGAGCATTCTGTATTGCGTTTGGCAATATTGGCGAAAGGAGTATGATCTGAGTGGTCAGGTGTGGTGTGTTTTTGGTTTGTGTTTGTTTTCTGAAGTGAGAGTTAATGAAAGTCAGTTTTTTTTAGTATAGCATGGTATCTGGATTAGAATCGCTACAGAGAAAAACAATGGGTGTGTAAAACAAACAAATCAGGCACGGGTTCTCTTTGCAATGTGAGGTCAGCAATTGCCCATTGTGTAAGTGGTGACAACAAAAACAAACCTTTTTTTAAGTTTTGAGTGGACTGAGCCAATTAATTCACGCAAGAATTCGCTATTTCACAGCACTTAGAAACGTCACTCGCTGTTGATGTCTGCTGGTCATAGAGGTGTAATGCAACTAAAAGTCAGATTCAACCTGTCTAAGAACACCCTTTGCAACCAGTGATAAATGTTTTGTCCAAAGTTTTATCTATTAAATGCAACGTACAAATCATCTAATACCATTAAACATTACGTGTCTTTATAAAATGTATCCCCCACCCCAACCCCCACTATGGAGAGCTTGGTTTATAAGGCCAATAAGAGCCTATTAACTACAACTTTTTTTAAATTCTTCATAGCACAAATGTGCCATTAAATTGTCGACAAAACTAGCCCATTTATCCGAGATCAGGTAAAGCCCATATAGACTGATACGTGGGTTTGCAGAGATCGCCCGCTAGCGGACCCTATAATTTCCAAAGATTTCAAAACCGTTCTGACGCAACAAAGGTTTGTTTACTGAAATCCAGCGATTTGGCAGTTTGATACGTACTCCAGTTCGCTGGTTCGAAAAATGACTCGCAAAAGTTTCCAAGCTTCACGAAGCAGTGTTTCAAAAGCACCCATCACTATATGCAAGAGCGCAACTAACGTCAAGATTCTGAAATGCTCATAATCTTTTACTTTAAATGTAGAAAGCCTTTTAGAGAAACAGTTTTTACCCTTTTAGCCAATTATTTATTGGCACACTTCCTCTAAAAGGTTTTCTACATTTAGCTTTAAACAGGCACACCACAAAACATCGCCCAGCGGGCAATATAGGCAGGCTGATATGCCACATCGTTGGTTACCACTAGACTTTGAGGGATTGGGAACGTGATTTGTGCTTTTAGCTCTGAAATGTGCGCCAAAAGGTTGCGCGAAACGTTAAAGCTTACAGGAGTCAACTATGCAAAACCGTCTGAGAGGAGGGGCACTTCAGAATAAACTACCGTTTGAGTTGCGAGAAAAGGCTAAGACTGTATTTTCAAGGATCATTTCTATAGTTTCTTACTTGGAAATGTGTTTCGAAAGTGTTTGTTTCCCAACCCACGATGATGAGCTGTGGTGCTCCTTTCTGAGAGCGAATCAAAAGGTAAAATTAGCGGTCACGTCATGGAGCACTATTAGCTGGAAGTAGGCATTCTGTATTAGTTTTGTAATATTGGCGAAGGGTATGATCACAAAGATGGTCAGGTGTGGTGTGTTTTGGTTTTAATGTTTGTTTTCCACAGAGGTGAGAGTTAATAGAAAGTCAGTTTTAGTACATAGCATGGTATCTGGATTAAGAATGGCACTGAAGAAACAATGAGGTGTAAAACAAACAAATCAGGCACAGGTTCTCTTTGCAATGTGAGGTCAGCAATTTGCCCATTGTGGCAAAGTGAGGTGACAACAAAAACAAACCTTTTTAAGTTTTGAGTGGACTGAGGCCAATTAATTCATACCCGGAATTGTTGTTTACAGCACTTAGAAGCGTCCTTTCGCTGTTGATGCTGGTCATAGGGTGTAATGCAACTAAAGTCAGATTCAACCTGTCTAAGAACACCCACTTTGCAACCAGTGAAGTAAATGTTTTTGTCAAAAGTTTTTATCTATTAAGTCACTGACGTGCAAATCATCTATTACCATTAAACATTCACGTGTCTTTATAAAATGTATCCCCACTAGCCCTATGGAGCTTGGTTCCTTGAATTTAATAAGAGCTTATTAACTACAACTTTTTTAAAATTCTTCATAGCACAAATGTGCCATTAAATTGTTGACAAAACTAGCCCATTTATCCGAGATCAGGTAAAGCCCATATAGACTGATACGTGGGTTTGCAGAGATCGCCCCCTAGCGGACCCTATAATTTCCAAAGATTTCAAAACCGTTCTGACGCAACAAAGGTTTGTTTACTGAAATCCAGCGATTTGGCAGTTTGATATGTACTCCAGTTCGCTGGTTCGAAAAAATGACTCGCAAAAGTTTCCAAGCTTCACGAAGCAGTGTTTCAAAAGCACCCATCACTATATGCAAGAGCGCAACTAACGTCAAGATTCTGAAATGCTCATAATCTTTTACTTTAAATGTAGAAAGCCTTTTAGAGAAACAGTTTTTACACTTTTAGACAATTATTTATTGGCACACTTCCTCTAAAAGGTTTTCTACATTTAGCTTTAAACAGGCACACCACATAACATCGCCCAGCGGGCAATATAGGCAGGCTGATATGCCACATCGTTGGTTAACACTAGACTTTGAGGGATTGGGAATGTGATTTGTGCTTTTAGCTCTGAAATGTGCGCCAAAAGGTTGAGCGAAACGTTAAAGCTTACAGGGGTCAACTATGCAAAACCGTCTGAGAGGAGGGGCACTTCAGAATAAACTACCGTTTGAGTTGCGAGAAAAGGCTAAGAATATATTTTCAGGGATCATTTCTATAGTTTCTTACTTGGAAATGTGTTTTGAAAGTGTTTGTTTCCCAACCCACGATGATGAGCTGTGGTGCTCCTTTCGGAGAGCGAATCAAGAGCAGAGTGGCGGTCTACGTCGCAGACTCTGTCGCTGATGAGCATTCTGTATTGCGTTTGGCAATATTGGCGAAAGGAGTATGATCTGAGTGGTCAGGTGTGGTGTGTTTTTGGTTTGTGTTTGTTTTCTGAAGTGAGAGTTAATGAAAGTCAGTTTTTTTAGTACAGCATGGTATCTGGATTAGAATCGCTACAGAGAAAAACAATGGGTGTGTAAAACAAACAAATCAGGCACGGGTTCTCTTTGCAATGTGAGGTCAGCAATTGCCCATTGTGTAAGTGGTGACAACAAAAACAAACCTTTTTTTAAGTTTTGAGTGGACTGAGCCAATTAATTCACGCAAGAATTCGCTATTTCACAGCACTTAGAAACGTCACTCGCTGTTGATGTCTGCTGGTCATAGAGGTGTAATGCAACTAAAAGTCAGATTCAACCTGTCTAAGAACACCCTTTGCAACCAGTTATAAATGTTTTGTCAAAAGTTTTATCTATTAAATGCAACGTACAAATCATCTAATACCATTAAACATTACGTGTCTTTATAAAATGTATCCCCCACCCCCACCCCCACTATGAAGAGCTTGGTTTATAAGGCCAATAAGAGCCTATTAACTACAACTTTTTTTAAATTCTTCATAGCACAAATGTGCCATTAAATTGTCGACAAAACTAGCCCATTTATCCGAGATCAGGTAAAGCCCATATAGACTGATACGTGGGTTTGCAGAGATCGACCGCTAGCGGACCCTATAATTTCCAAAGATTTCAAACCCGTTCTGACGCAACAAAGGTTTGTTTACTGAAATCCAGCCGCATTTGGCAGCCATACGCATCTAGTTCGCTGGTTCAAAACACCTCTATGCAAAGTTTCCAAGTTTCAATGAAGCAGTGTTTCAAAAGCAATCTATCACTATATGCAAGAGCGAACTAACGTCAAGATTCTGAACGCTCGGCACTTTTAATTTAAATGTAGAAAGCCTTTAGGAGAAACAGTTTTTTACACTTCTTTAGACAATTATTTATTAAGTACACCTCTAAAAAGGTTTCTACATTTAGTTTTAAACAGGCAATACCTCATTAAAAACATCGCCTCCGCGGCAATATAGGCAGGTTGGATATGCCACACACACAACACTCAGACTTTGAGGGATTAAAATATCGTGCTTTTAGTTTCTGAAATGTGCGCCTAAAAGGTTGCTAAAACGTTAAAGCTTACAGTGGAGTCAACTTATGCAAAACCGGTTTGAGGAGGAGGGCACTTCAGAATAAACCACCGCTTGAGTTGCGAAAAGGCTAAGACTATATTTAGACTACTCTCGGTTTCTACTTTGGAAATGTGTTTTTTGAAAGTGTTGTTTCAACCCAATGCATGATGAGCTGTGGTGCTCTTTTCTGAGAGCTAATCAAGAGCAGAGTGATATTCACGCCGCAGACTCTGTCGCTGATGAGCATTCTGTATTGTATCGGCAATATTACAAAGAGGCGATCTGAGTGGTCAGTGGTGTGTTTGGTTTGTGGCTTGTTTTCTCTCGAAGCGAGAGTTAATGAAAGTCGCTCTTTTTTAGTATAGCATGGTGTCTGGATTAGAATCGCTACAGAGAAAAAAAAAACAATGGGTGTGTAAAACAAACAAATCAGGCACGGGTTCTCTTTGCAATGTGAGGTCAGCAATTGCCCATTGTGTAAGTGGTGACAACAAAAACAACCCTTTTTTTAAGTTTTGAGTGGACTGAGCCAATTAATTCACGCAAGAATTCGCTATTTCACAGCACTTAGAAACGTCACTCGCTGTTGATGTCTGCTGGTCATAGAGGTGTAATACAACTAAAAGTCAGATTAAGCCTGTCTAAGAACACCCTTTGCAACCAGTGATAAATGTTTTGTCAAAAGTTTTATCTATTAAATGCAACGTACAAATCATCTAATACCATCAAACATTACGTGTCTTTATAAAATGTATCCTTCCCCCCCCCATGGAGAGCTTGGTTTATAAGGCCAATAAGAGCCTATTAACTACAACTTTTTTTAAATTCTTTATAGCACAAATGTGCCATTAAATTGTCGACAAAACTAGCCCATTTATCCGAGATCAGGTAAAGCCCATATAGACTGATACGTGGGTTTGTAGAGATCGCCCCCTAGCGGACCCTATAATTTCCAAAGATTTCAAAACCGTTCTGACGCAACAAAGGTTTGTTTATTGAAATCCAGCGATTTGGCAGTTTGATACGTACTCCAGTTCGCTGGTTCGAAAAAATGACTCGCAAAAGTTTCCAAGCTTCACGAAGCAGTGTTTCAAAAGCACCCATCACTATATGCAAGAGCGCAACTAACGTCAAGATTCTGAAATGCTCATAATCTTTTACTTTAAATGTAGAAAGCCTTTTAGAGAAACAGTTTTTACATTTTTAGACAGTTATTTATTGGCACACTTCCTCTAAAAGGTTTTCTACATTTAGCTTTAAACAGGCACACCACAAAACATCGCCCAGCGGGCAATATAGGCAGGCTGATATGCCACATCGTTGGTTAACACTAGACTTTGAGGGATTGGGAACGTGATTTGTGCTTTTAGCTCTGAAATGTGCGCCAAAAGGTTGCGCGAAACGTTAAAGCTTACAGGAGTCAACTATGCAAAACCGTCTGAGAGGAGGGGCACTTCAGAATAAACTACCGTTTGAGTTGTGAGAAAAGGCTAAGACTATATTTTCAGGAGTCATTTCTATAGTTTCTTACTTGGAAATGTGTTTCGAAAGTGTTTATTTCCCAACCCACGATGATGAGCTGTGGTGCTCCTTTCTGAGAGCGAATCAAGAACAAAGTGGCGGTCTACATCGCAGAGTCTGTCGCTGATGAGCATTCTGTATTGCGTTTGGCAATATTGGCGAAAGGAGTATGATCTGAGTGGTCAGGTGTGGTGTGTTTTTGGTTTGTGTTTGTTTTCTCAAGTGAGAGTTAATGAAAGTCAGTTTTTTTTAGTATAGCATGGTATCTGGATTAGAATCGCTACAGATAAAAACAATGGGTGTGTAAAACAAACAAATCAGGCACGGGTTCTCTTTGCAATGTGAGGTCAGCAATTGCCCATTGTGTAAGTGGTGACAACAAAAACAAACCTTTTTTTAAGTTTTGAGTGGACTGAGCCAATTAATTCACGCAAGAATTCGCTATTTCACAGCACTTAGAGACGTCACTCGCTGTTGATGTCTGCTGGTCATAGAGGTGTAATGCAACTAAAAGTCAGATTCAACCTGTCTAAGAACACCCTTTGCAACCAGTGATAAATGTTTTGTCAAAAGTTTTATCTATTAAATGCAACGTACAAATCATCTAATACCATTAAACATTACGTGTCTTTATAAAATGTATCCCCCACCCCAACCCCCACTATGGAGAGCTTGGTTTATAAGGCCAATAAGAGCCTATTAACTACAACTTTTTTTAAATTCTTCATAGCACAAATGTGCCATTAAATTGTCGACAAAACTAGCCCATTTATCCGAGATCAGGTAAAGCCCATATAGACTGATACGTGGGTTTGCAGAGATCGCCCGCTAGCGGACCCTATAATTTCCAAAGATTTCAAAACCGTTCTGACGCAACAAAGGTTTGTTTACTGAAATCCAGCGATTTGGCAGTTTGATACGTACTCCAGTTCGCTGGTTCGAAAAAATGACTCGCAAAAGTTTCCAAGCTTCACGAAGCAGTGTTTCAAAAGCACCCATCACTATATGCAAGAGCGCAACTAACGTCAAGATTCTGAAATGCTCATAATCTTTTACTTTAAATGTAGAAAGCCTTTTAGAGAAACAGTTTTTACATTTTTAGACAATTATTTATTGGCACACTTCCTCTAAAAGGTTTTCTACATTTAGCTTTAAACAGGCACACCACAAAACATCGCCCTGCGGGCAATATAGGCAGGCTGATATGCCACATCGTTGGTTAACACTAGACTTTGAGGGATTGGGAACATGATTTGTGCTTTTAGCTCTGAAATGTGCGCCAAAAGGTTGCGCGAAACGTTAAAGCTTACAGGAGTCAACTATGCAAAACCGTCTGAGAGGAGGGGCACTTCAGAATAAACTACCGTTTGAGTTGTGAGAAAAGGCTAAGACTATATTTTCAGGGATCATTTCTATAGTTTCTTACTTGGAAATGTGTTTCGAAAGTGTTTGTTTCCCAACCCACGATGATGAGCTGTGGTGCTCCTTTCTGAGAGCGAATCAAGAGCAGAGTGGCGGTCTACGTCGCAGACTCTGTCGCTGATGAGCATTCTGTATTGCGTTTGGCAATATTGGCGAAAGGAGTATGATCTGAGTGGTCAGGTGTGGTGTGTTTTTGGTTTGTGTTTGTTTTCTGAAGTGAGAGTTAATGAAAGTCAGTGTTTTTTAGTATAGCATGGTATCTGGATTAGAATCGCTACAGAGAAAAACAATGGGTGTGTAAAACAAACAAATCAGGCACGGGTTCTCTTTGCAATGTGAGGTCAGCAATTGCCCATTGTGTAAGTGGTGACAACAAAAACAAACCTTTTTTTAAGTTTTGAGTGGACTGAGCCAATTAATTCACGCAAGAATTCGCTATTTCACAGCACTTAGAGACGTCACTCGCTGTTGATGTCTGCTGGTCATAGAGGTGTAATGCAACTAAAAGTCAGATTCAACCTGTCTAAGAACACCCTTTGCAACCAGTGATAAATGTTTTGTCAAAAGTTTTATCTATTAAATGCAACGTACAAATCATCTAATACCATTAAACATTACGTGTCTTTATAAAATGTATCCCCCACCCCAACCCCCCCTATGGAGAGCTTGGTTTATAAGGCCAATAAGAGCCTATTAACTACAACTTTTTTTAAATTCTTCATAGCACAAATGTGCCATTAAATTGTCGACAAAACTAGCCCATTTATCCGAGATCAGGTAAAGCCCATATAGACTGATACGTGGGTTTGCAGAGATCGCCCCCTAGCGGACCCTATAATTTCCAAAGATTTCAAAACCGTTCTGACGCAACAAAGGTTTGTTTACTGAAATCCAGCGATTTGGCAGTTTGATATGTACTCCAGTTCGCTGGTTCGAAAAAATGACTCGCAAAAGTTTCCAAGCTTCACGAACGTCCCAGGTTACGTATGTAACCATGGTTCCCCGAGGGAACGAGACGCTGCGTCAAACGCTTGGGGAACGCCTCCAGCGTGAGCACGCTCTGAATCACATGTGTAATCAGTCCAATAGAGAAGCGAGACGTCATAGGCGGGTGACGTCACGGACCAGGAAGCTTAAAAGCACGTGCGCCGGAGCCGGCATTCAGCTTAAATAAGAAGCGAAGTGCTAGCAGGGATGCAGGAAGTAGGGCCTGAGACGCAGCGTCTCGTTCCCTCGGGGAACCATGGTTACATACGTAACCTGGGACGTTCCCCTTCAGGAACTCGAGCTGCGTCAAACGCTTGGGGAACGCTATACCCACGCCGCCCTAGTTACAAGTCCCTGCCTAGTGTGTGTGCTAGGACAGGAGAACAGAGGAGCCAGGAGTGACTCGCAGGTCTAGATCATAAAATCTGACAAAGGTAAGGGCGAGGACCATCCCGCAGCGTTGCAGATGTCCTGCATAGGGACACCAGAAATAAAGGCTTTAGAGGCAGAAATGCCTCGAGTAGAGTGGGCCTTAACCCCCAATGGAGAGGGAAGGCCCGAAGACTCATAAGAAAGAGTGATGGCATCCACGATCCAGCGGCTAAGGGTTTGCTTAGAAGCAGGGAGGCCCCTTTTAGGGGGGCCGAAACAGACGAACAATTGTTCTGAATTTCTCCACAGGGCAGATCTGTGAACGTATGTGTCCAGTGCTCGAACTGGACACATACAGTTAAGCTTTTGCTGGTCCGAATCCCGAAAAGGGGGAGGACAAAAGGCCTGCAGTACAACGGGCCGTGGTGGTACAGAGGGAACCTTCGGTACGTACCCTGGTCTAGGGTACAGAAAAACTTTGGCCATGCCAGGGGCAAAGTCCAAATGTGAAGGGGCCACAGAAAGGGCCTGAAGATCTCTTACTCTCTTTAGCGAAGATAAAGCTAAAAGAAGAACTGTCTTAATTGACAATAAATGGTCAGAGGACTCTTCGATAGGCTCAAAGGGGGGCCCACAAAGCGCCTCTAGCACCACGGCGAGGTCCCAAGTAGGGACCCGAGGTCGTACAGGAGGCCTCAGCCTCAGCGCACCGCGGAGGAAACGTACGACAAGGGGATCCTTGCCCACTGAAATGCCACCGAGAGGGGCGTGGTAGGCCGCAATAGCCGCCACGTAAACCTTTAGGGTGGAGTGGGCTAACCCTGTGGAGAACCGATCCTGCAAAAAATCCAGCACTGTACCGACTGGGCAGTTAACTGGGTCTTGCTGGTGGGCTCCACACCATGAAGTGAAAAGTTTCCACTTCAGGGCGTACAATTTCCTCGTGGAGGGAGCTCTGGATTGGAGGATGGTCTCAACAACCTCAGTTGAGAGACCGGAAGCTATGAGGCGGGCCCCCTCAGGGGCCACACCCATAACTTCCACAACTCCGGGCGAGGGTGGAAGATGGTGCCTCCCGCTTGCGAGAGGAGATCCCTCCTGACGGGAATCTCCCATGGAGAGCCGTCGAGGAGGGAAATTAGGTCCGAGAACCATGCTCGGGCCGGCCAGTACAGGGCTACTAATAGAAGACGGACCCCGTCCCGGCGCACCCTCTCCAGAACTCCTGGGAGCAGAGCGATCGGGGGAAAAGCGTACAGACGAAGCCTCGGCCACGTCTGTACCATGGCATCCAGCCCCAGTGGAGCTGGATGAGACAGAGAGAACCAGCGGGGACATTGCGCATTCTGCTGAGTCGCGAAGAGGTCCACCTGAGACTGGCCAAAAACTCTCCAAATCTGCTTCACCACCTCGGGGTGAAGCATCCATTCCCCGGGCCTCGGCCCCTGCCTCGACAGGATGTCTGCTCCCGTATTGAGATGCCCAGGAATGTAAACTGCTTTCAGTGAGAGGAGTTTGTCCTGGGACCACACAAAGATCTGGTGCGCCAGCTTGTACAAGGGGCGCGAACGCAGACCTCCCTGGTGGTTGATATAATAGACCACCGCTATGTTGTCGGTGCGCACCAACACATGGCGGCCTATTAGGTCTGGGAGAAAGTGTTTCAGAGCTCGAAACACGGCCAGCATCTCCAGGCAGTTGATGTGCCAGGAGAGATGCCGACCGCTCCACAGACCGCGGGCTGGGTGGCCACTCATGCCCGCACCCCAACCGGTGAGAGATGCATCCGTCGCTAGCGTTACGCGGCGACCAGGAGCTCCTAACACCGGGCCCTGAGACAGGAACCAAGGTTTCTTCCACATATCTAAAGCACGTAGGGCTCGCCGCGTGACTTTGATCATGTGGAACGGGTTTCCCCTCGGGGAGAACCCCTTGGTCCTGAGCCACCACTGTAGGGGTCTCATGTACAGCAGGCCAAAAGGTATCACGGTGGACGCAGCTGCCATCAGACCCAGCAGTCGCTGGAACTGCTTTACAGTGAGTGACCGGCCTTCTTTCACTCTCTTGACTGTCGTGAGGATCGACTCGATCCGAGCAGGTGACAAACGTGCCTGCATCGTGGTCGAATCCCACACCACGCCCAGATAAGGGGTCCTCTGTAATGGAGACAGCACACTTTTCTTGGCGTTCAGTCTCAACCCCAGCTCTTTCATATGGGCGAGAACAACATCTCGATGTTGAACCGCCATGTGCTCTGATTGAGCCATAATCAACCAATCGTCGATGTAATTGAGTATGCGGATGCCCTGGAGTCGCAGCGGAGCCAGAGCAGCATCCACACACTTCGTAAAAGTGCGGGGGGAGAGTGCTAGGCCGAACGGAAGAACCCGATATTGGTATGCTTCGCCCCTGAAAGCAAACCTTAGGAACTTCCTGTGTTGAGGAAGGATGTAGACATGAAAATAAGCGTCTTTCAGATCTATTGTCACAAACCAGTCCTCGGACCTGATTTGTGACACAACTTGACTGACTGTCAACATTTTGAACTTCAGCCGCATGACTGAGCGGGTCAAATGTCTTAGATCTAAAATAGGACGCAGACCCCCATCCTTCTTCGGAACGATGAAGTATCGGCTGTAGAACCCGGATTCTCTGTCCTGAGGAGGAACGACCTCGATGGCCTCCTTCCTGAGGAGAGATACTACTTCTTGTTCCATTACCAGCCCCTGCTCGGGGCCCACCACAGTGGGGAAGACCCCGTTGAAAGGAGGAGGCGGAGCACCGAACTGAATGCGATAACCCCGCTCTACAGTATGCAGGACCCATGCAGATACATTTGGCAGTAGTTTCCACGCTGCCAGATAATCTACTAAGGGAACCAGCCTCTCGAGACTGGTCTCTGGATGTTTCTGAACTGCTAGATTGGTGCCCTGTAGCGGCGCACCGGCAGGAACTAACCGAACTAACTGTTCTAGAGACCCCCGCAGGGGTGGCGAGCCCCCCAGCTCCGCTACGTTGCCGGGCGGAAGAGACTGGGGGGGCTCGTCGGAGACATTGGTCTCCTGAGGGCACTGAGGAGAGATGGCCACCGTGGAATGCGGTGCTACCCGCCTCTCCCCAGCAGGGGCTGCCCTCAGCGGTCCTGCACGAATGTCAGGACCGCTTCGCCGAGGACCTCTTCGCCTGAAGCACAACCCTCAGGTCGGGCTTCGGCTTAGAAGTCCCCGGCTTAGAGCGTCGCTGATCTCGGTCCCGCTGCGGAGGAGCACGAGAGGCGACGCTCTGCTTCTGACTCGCCCTATGCGAGGAGCTGGCACTCGGCTGGGGCTGCTCCCGCCCAGCAACCCCAAGAGCTAGAACGCGACGAGGGAGGAACCGCTGAAACGCTTGTTTACGGGCCTCCTGGTACCTGTCGACGACGGAATTGACGGCGTCGCCGAACAGGCCAGAAGGCGCAAGCGGGGCGTCTAGAAGGAAGACCCTGTCCTTCTCCTTCATGTCAGACAGGGTCAACCATAGATGTCTCTCCGCCGCCACCATAGCTGCCATGGACCTGCCGATGGCACGGGCGGTCTCTTTGGGGGCGCGGAGAGACAAGTCAGCGGCTCTCCTTAGCTCAGAGATGTTATCCTTGCTAATTTCGTCGCGCTCATCTAGCTCTTTTAGCAGATCAGCCTGGTATGCCTGCAACACCGCCATGGTGTGCAGACAAGAACCAGCCTGACCTGCTGCCGAGTACCCCTTACCCACTAGCACTGATATTGTACGCAGCGGCTTAGTGGGTAAGACCGGAGCCTTTAGAGACGATGACGCCTCGGGAGACAGATAGCTTGCAAGCGTCTGTTCTACCCGAGGGATCGCTCTATAACCGCGCTCTGTTGTCCCCGCCACACTCCCATAGTAATCAGAGGCGGGGACAAAGAGACGGGCCGAGAATGGTTTAACCCACGATCTCGACACCTCGGTGTGGAGATCGGGGAAAAACGGCAGGCTCCGGTGTGAAGGAGGCGGCCGATTACGCAGGAAGCGTTCATCTAACTTACTTCGCTGCGGTTCGGCTTGTTTCTCGGCGGGCCAATCGATATTTAATTTAGCTACCGCACGAGTAACCACCTCCAAAAGCTCCTCGTATTGGGGCGAGTGTGGGGCCACCGCAACGCTTTCATGTTCAACCTCCTCAGAGGAAGAAATGAGAAGCGTTGAGGCTGTTCCCTGGGTGGAAGGAACCGCAGAACGGGCTTCCGATCCCTGAGAACGGGCCCCGGATCTACTAGGTGAGGAGGGAGATAGGGGTTCACCCGTCTCCATTCCCTCTAGTAGATCCAGCTGCGAACCCCACGAGTGCAGCTGCCGCTCCGCCTCGGCGGAAGCGGGGCCAGACCCGCGAGGAACGCTGGTGAAGGCTCCCTCCGCAAAGAGAGCCTTCCGGGAGCGGAGAGCACGCAGGGGAAGCCGCTCGCAATGCGGGCAGGCGGCCCCCTCGAGAGCCGACTCTGCGTGATCCGCTCCCAAGCAAACCACGCACAAGCTGTGTGTATCCCCGCTCGGAATAAAACGCGAGCAGGGAGGAACACACGGCTTGTAACGTGGATTGCTCTTATGTTTTAATTTCCTACACACTTTGGACATCGTGTCTCAAATAAAAGTGGTACACTGGCACCAAAAAACAGACACGTGAAAACACACACATACACAGAGCGCTTCGCTGAATAAATGAAGCTGAATGCCGGCTCCGGCGCACGTGCTTTTAAGCTTCCTGGTCCGTGACGTCACCCGCCTATGACGTCTCGCTTCTCTATTGGACTGATTACACATGTGATTCAGAGCGTGCTCACGCTGGAGGCGTTCCCCAAGCGTTTGACGCAGCTCGAGTTCCTGAAGGGGAAGCAGTGTTTCAAAAGCACCCATCACTATATGCAAGAGCGCAACTAACGTCAAGATTCTGAAATGCTCATAATCTTTTACTTTAAATGTAGAAAGCCTTTTAGAGAAACAGTTTTTACACTTTTAGACAATTATTTATTGGCACACTTCCTCTAAAAGGTTTTCTACATTTAGCTTTAAACAGGCACACCACAAAACATCGCCCAGCGGGCAATATAGGCAGGCTGATATGCCACATCGTTGGTTAACACTAGACTTTGAGGGATTGGGAACGTGATTTGTGCTTTTAGCTCTGAAATGTGCGCCAAAAGGTTGCGCGAAACGTTAAAGCTTACAGGGGTCAACTATGCAAAACCGTCTGAGAGGAGGGGCACTTCAGAATAAACTACCGTTTGAGTTGCGAGAAAAGGCTAAGACTATATTTTCAGGGATCATTTCTATAGTTTCTTACTTGGAAATGTGTTTCGAAAGTGTTTGTTTCCCAACCCACGATGATGAGCTGTGGTGCTCCTTTCTGAGAGCGAATCAAGAGCAGAGTGGCGGTCTACGTCGCAGACTCTGTCGCTGATGAGCATTCTGTATTGCGTTTGGCAATATTGGCGAAAGGAGTATGATCTGAGTGGTCAGGTGTGGTGTGTTTTTGGTTTGTGTTTGTTTTCTGAAGTGAGAGTTAATGAAAGTCAGTTTTTTTTAGTATAGCATGGTATCTGGATTAGAATCGCTACAGAGAAAAACAATGGGTGTGTAAAACAAACAAATCAGGCACGGGTTCTCTTTGCAATGTGAGGTCAGCAATTGCCCATTGTGTAAGTGGTGACAACAAAAACAAACCTTTTTTTAAGTTTTGAGTGGATTGAGCCAATTAATTCACGCAAGAATTCGCTATTTCACAGCACTTAGAAACGTCACTCGCTGTTGATGTCTGCTGGTCATAGAGGTGTAATGCAACTAAAAGTCAGATTCAACCTGTCTAAGAACACCCTTTGCAACCAGTGATAAATGTTTTGTCAAAAGTTTTATCTATTAAATGCAACGTACAAATCATCTAATACCATTAAACATTACGTGTCTTTATAAAATGTATCCCCCACCCCAACCCCCCCTATGGAGAGCTTGGTTTATAAGGCCAATAAGAGCCTATTAACTACAACTTTTTTAAATTCTTCATAGCACAAATGTGCCATTAAATTGTCGACAAAACTAGCCCATTTATCCGAGATCAGGTAAAGCCCATATAGACTGATACGTGGGTTTGCAGAGATCGCCCACTAGCGGACCCTATAATTTCCAAAGATTTCAAAACCGTTCTGACGCAACAAAGGTTTGTTTACTGAAATCCAGCGATTTGGCAGTTTGATACGTACTCCAGTTCGCTGGTTCGAAAAAATGACTCGCAAAAGTTTCCAAGCTTCACGAAGCAGTGTTTCAAAAGCACCCATCACTATATGCAAGAGCGCAACTAACGTCAAGATTCTGAAATGCTCATAATCTTTTACTTTAAATGTAGAAAGCCTTTTAGAGAAACAGTTTTTACACTTTTAGACAATTATTTATTGGCACACTTCCTCTAAAAGGTTTTCTACATTTAGCTTTAAACAGGCACACCACAAAACATCGCCCAGCGGGCAATATAGGCAGGCTGATATGCCACATCGTTGGTTAACACTAGACTTTGAGGGATTGGGAACGTGATTTGTGCTTTTAGCTCTGAAATGTGCGCCAAAAGGTTGCGCGAAACGTTAAAGCTTACAGGGGTCAACTATGCAAAACCGTCTGAGAGGAGGGGCACTTCAGAATAAACTACCGTTTGAGTTGTGAGAAAAGGCTAAGACTATATTTTCAGGATCATTTCTATAGTTTCTTACTTGGAAATGTGTTTCGAAAGTGTTTGTTTCCCAACCCACGATGATGAGCTGTGGTGCTCCTTTCTGAGAGCGAATCAAGAGCAGAGTGGCGGTCTACGTCGCAGACTCTGTCGCTGATGAGCATTCTGTATTGCGTTTGGCAATATTGGCGAAAGGAGTATGATCTGAGTGGTCAGGTGTGGTGTGTTTTTGGTTTGTGTTTGTTTTCTGAAGTGAGAGTTAATGAAAGTCAGTTTTTTTTAGTATAGCATGGTATCTGGATTAGAATCGCTACAGAGAAAAACAATGGGTGTGTAAAACAAACAAATCAGGCACGGGTTCTCTTTGCAATGTGAGGTCAGCAATTGCCCATTGTGTAAGTGGTGACAACAAAAACAAACCTTTTTTTAAGTTTTGAGTGGACTGAGCCAATTAATTCACGCAAGAATTCGCTATTTCACAGCACTTAGAAACGTCACTCGCTGTTGATGTCTGCTGGTCATAGAGGTGTAATGCAACTAAAAGTCAGATTCAACCTGTCTAAGAACACCCTTTGCAATCAGTGATAAATGTTTTGTCAAAAGTTTTATCTATTAAATGCAACGTACAAATCATCTAATACCATTAAACATTACGTGTCTTTATAAAATGTATCCCCCACCCCCACCCCCCCTATGGAGAGCTTGGTTTATAAGGCCAATAAGAGCCTATTAACTACAACTTTTTTTAAATTCTTCATAGCACAAATGTGCCATTAAATTGTCGACAAAACTAGCCCATTTATCCGAGATCAGGTAAAGCCCATATAGACTGATACGTGGGTTTGCAGAGATCGCCCACTAGCGGACCCTATAATTTCCAAAGATTTCAAAACCGTTCTGACGCAACAAAGGTTTGTTTACTGAAATCCAGCGATTTGGCAGTTTGATACGTACTCCAGTTCGCTGGTTCGAAAAAATGACTCGCAAAAGTTTCCAAGCTTCACGAAGCAGTGTTTCAAAAGCACCCATCACTATATGCAAGAGCGCAACTAACGTCAAGATTCTGAAATGCTCATAATCTTTTACTTTAAATGTAGAAAGCCTTTTAGAGAAACAGTTTTTACACTTTTAGACAATTATTTATTGGCACACTTCCTCTAAAAGGTTTTCTACATTTAGCTTTAAACAGGCACACCACAAAACATCGCCCAGCGGGCAATATAGGCAGGCTGATATGCCACATCGTTGGTTAACACTAGACTTTGAGGGATTGGGAACGTGATTTGTGCTTTTAGCTCTGAAATGTGCGCCAAAAGGTTGCGCGAAACGTTAAAGCTTACAGGGGTCAACTATGCAAAACCGTCTGAGAGGAGGGGCACTTCAGAATAAACTACCGTTTGAGTTGCGAGAAAAGGCTAAGACTATATTTTCAGGGATCATTTCTATAGTTTCTTACTTGGAAATGTGTTTCGAAAGTGTTTGTTTCCCAACCCACGATGATGAGCTGTGGTGCTCCTTTCTGAGAGCGAATCAAGAGCAGAGTGGCGGTCTACGTCGCAGACTCTGTCGCTGATGAGCATTCTGTATTGCGTTTGGCAATATTGGCGAAAGGAGTATGATCTGAGTGGTCAGGTGTGGTGTGTTTTTGGTTTGTGTTTGTTTTCTGAAGTGAGAGTTAATGAAAGTCAGTTTTTTTTAGTATAGCATGGTATCTGGATTAGAATCGCTACAGAGAAAAACAATGGGTGTGTAAAACAAACAAATCAGGCACGGGTTCTCTTTGCAATGTGAGGTCAGCAATTGCCCATTGTGTAAGTGGTGACAACAAAAACAAACCTTTTTTTAAGTTTTGAGTGGACTGAGCCAATTAATTCACGCAAGAATTCGCTATTTCACAGCACTTAGAAACGTCACTCGCTGTTGATGTCTGCTGGTCATAGAGGTGTAATGCAACTAAAAGTCAGATTCAACCTGTCTAAGAACACCCTTTGCAACCAGTGATAAATGTTTTGTCAAAAGTTTTATCTATTAAATGCAACGTACAAATCATCTAATACCATTAAACATTACGTGTCTTTATAAAATGTATCCCCCACCCCCAACCCCCCCTATGGAGAGCTTGGTTTATAAGGCCAATAAGAGCCTATTAACTACAACTTTTTTTAAATTCTTCATAGCACAAATGTGCCATTAAATTGTCGACAAAACTAGCCCATTTATCCGAGATCAGGTAAAGCCCATATAGACTGATACGTGGGTTTGCAGAGATCGCCCCCTAGCGGACCCTATAATTTCCAAAGATTTCAAAACCGTTCTGACGCAACAAAGGTTTGTTTACTGAAATCCAGCGATTTGGCAGTTTGATACGTACTCCAGTTCGCTGGTTCGAAAAAATGACTCGCAAAAGTTTCCAAGCTTCACGAAGCAGTGTTTCAAAAGCACCCATCACTATATGCAAGAGCGCAACTAACGTCAAGATTCTGAAATGCTCATAATCTTTTACTTTAAATGTAGAAAGCCTTTTAGAGAAACAGTTTTTACACTTTTAGACAATTATTTATTGGCACACTTCCTCTAAAAGGTTTTCTACATTTAGCTTTAAACAGGCACACCACAAAACATCGCCCAGCGGGCAATATAGGCAGGCTGATATGCCACATCGTTGGTTAACACTAGACTTTGAGGGATTGGGAACGTGATTTGTGCTTTTAGCTCTGAAATGTGCGCCAAAAGGTTGCGCGAAACGTTAAAGCTTACAGGGGTCAACTATGCAAAACCGTCTGAGAGGAGGGGCACTTCAGAATAAACTACCGTTTGAGTTGCGAGAAAAGGCTAAGACTATATTTTCAGGGATCATTTCTATAGTTTCTTACTTGGAAATGTGTTTCGAAAGTGTTTGTTTCCCAACCCACGATGATGAGCTGTGGTGCTCCTTTCTGAGAGCGAATCAAGAGCAGAGTGGCGGTCTACGTCGCAGACTCTGTCGCTGATGAGCATTCTGTATTGCGTTTGGCAATATTGGCGAAAGGAGTATGATCTGAGTGGTCAGGTGTGGTGTGTTTTTGGTTTGTGTTTGTTTTCTGAAGTGAGAGTTAATGAAAGTCAGTTTTTTTTAGTATAGCATGGTATCTGGATTAGAATCGCTACAGAGAAAAACAATGGGTGTGTAAAACAAACAAATCAGGCACGGGTTCTCTTTGCAATGTGAGGTCAGCAATTGCCCATTGTGTAAGTGGTGACAACAAAAACAAACCTTTTTTTAAGTTTTGAGTGGATTGAGCCAATTAATTCACGCAAGAATTCGCTATTTCACAGCACTTAGAAACGTCACTCGCTGTTGATGTCTGCTGGTCATAGAGGTGTAATGCAACTAAAAGTCAGATTCAACCTGTCTAAGAACACCCTTTGCAACCAGTTATAAATGTTTTGTCAAAAGTTTTATCTATTAAATGCAACGTACAAATCATCTAATACCATTAAACATTACGTGTCTTTATAAAATGTATCCCCCACCCCCCCCCCCTATGGAGAGCTTGGTTTATAAGGCCAATAAGAGCCTATTAACTACAACTTTTTTTAAATTCTTCATAGCACAAATGTGCCATTAAATTGTCGACAAAACTAGCCCATTTATCCGAGATCAGGTAAAGCCCATATAGACTGATACGTGGGTTTGCAGAGATCGCCCACTAGCGGACCCTATAATTTCCAAAGATTTCAAAACCGTTCTGACGCAACAAAGGTTTGTTTACTGAAATCCAGCGATTTGGCAGTTTGATACGTACTCCAGTTCGCTGGTTCGAAAAAATGACTCGCAAAAGTTTCCAAGCTTCACGAAGCAGTGTTTCAAAAGCACCCATCACTATATGCAAGAGCGCAACTAACGTCAAGATTCTGAAATGCTCATAATCTTTTACTTTAAATGTAGAAAGCCTTTTAGAGAAACAGTTTTTACACTTTTAGACAATTATTTATTGGCACACTTCCTCTAAAAGGTTTTCTACATTTAGCTTTAAACAGGCACACCACAAAACATCGCCCAGCGGGCAATATAGGCAGGCTGATATGCCACATCGTTGGTTAACACTAGACTTTGAGGGATTGGGAACGTGATTTGTGCTTTTAGCTCTGAAATGTGCGCCAAAAGGTTGCGCGAAACGTTAAAGCTTACAGGGGTCAACTATGCAAAACCGTCTGAGAGGAGGGGCACTTCAGAATAAACTACCGTTTGAGTTGCGAGAAAAGGCTAAGACTATATTTTCAGGAATCATTTCTATAGTTTCTTACTTGGAAATGTGTTTCAAAAGTGTTTGTCTCCCAACCCACGATGATGAGCTGTGGTGCTCCTTTCTGTGAGCGAATCAAGAACAGAGTGGCGGTCTACGACGCAGACTCTGTCGCTGATGAGCATTCTGTATTGCGTTTGGCAATATTGGCAAAAGGAGTATGATCTGAGTGGTCAGGTGTGGTTTGTTTTTTGTTTGTGTTTGTTTTCTGAAGTGAGAGTTGATGAAAGTCAGTTTTTTTTTAGGTTTCCAAGCTTCACAAAGCAGTGTTTTAAAAGCACCCATCACTATATGCAAGAGCGCAACTAACGTCAAGATTCTGAAATGCTCATAATCTTTTACTTTAAATGTACAAAGACTTTTAGAGAAACAGTTTTTACCCTTTTAGACAATTTATTGGCACACGTCCTCTAAAATGTTTTTTACATTTAGCTTTGACGGGCACACCACAAAACATCGCATCATTTTCCCAAAATGGGGAAAGGAGTATGTCCTCTCCCTGACAAAAGAGTATAACGTTACTTTAAAGGCTTGCATACTCACGTGTCTGTGAAATGGTGCTTTGTGCTTTTGTATCCTACCTCTCCCATTCGGCACAAATCTAAATATTCCATAATATTTCCATATTTGCGATGCATCGAAATGCTAAAGTATGAATTATTATGTAGATTATAGACTTTTTACTTCAGTCGCGTTCTAACGGTGACACAGTGAGGCGGACGCGCTGATGTTTCGTTCACTCCCTGCTGAAAAAAACAGCTAAAACCAGCTTAGGCTGTTTAGCTGGTTTTAGCTGGTTTAAGCTGGAAGTAGCTGGTTTTATTTGGTCTCCCAGCCTGGCTGGTTACAGATGGAAGTAGCTGGTTTTAGCTGGTCTCCCAGCCTGGCCAGGCTGGTTTTAGCTGGTTTAAACTGGAAGTAGCTGGTTTTAGCTGGTCTCCCAGCCTGGCCAGCTGGTTTAGCTGGTTTAAGATGGAAGTTGCTGGAATTAGCTGTTTTTAGCTGGTCTCCCAGCCTGGCAGGCTGGTTTTTAGCTGGTTTAAGATGGAAGTAGCTGAATTAGCTGGTTTTAGCTGGTCTCCAGCCTGGCCAGGATTTTAGCTGGTTAGCTGGAAGTAGCTGATTTTAGCTTAGCTAGGCTGCCAGCCTGGGCAGGATGGTTTTAGCTGGTTAAGCTGGAAGTAGCTGGAATTAGCTGGTTTTAGCTGGAGTCTCCCAGTCTGGCCAGGCTGGTTTTAGCTGGAAGTAGCTGGTTTTAGCTGGTCTCTAGCCTGGCCAGGCTGGTTTTAGCTGGTTCAGCTGGGAAGTAGCTGGTTTTTAGTTGGTCTCCCAGCCTGGCCCAGGCTGGTTTTAGCTGGTTAAGTTTACAGTAGCTGGAAGTAGCTGGTTTTGTTGGTCTCCCACTGTGCTGGCTTTAGGTGGCTGGAAGTAGCTGGTTTTAGCTGGTCCCAGGCTGGCCAGGCTGGTTTTAGCTTGTTAAGATGGAAGTAGCTGGAATTAGCTGGTTTTAGCTGGTCTCCCAGCCTGGCCAGGCTGGTTTTAGCTGGAAGTAGCTGCTTTTAGTTGCTCTCCCAGCCTGACCAAGCTGGTGTCCATTTGACCTAATTACAAATTAATCAGTTTGTTTCACTTACTGACAAGGTTCAATTCAAGGTAAGTTTAGTATCAAAATCAGGTAGGCTAGATGATACATCTTAAATTATTCTAGTTGTTAATGATAATATATCTGAGAAGAGTCTAAAATAAATTGTGGTATAGCATAAAATTAAGCTAGCACTCAAAAAATCAGCATAGAACTCAAATCAGATTAAATTATTGTCTGAAGAAATACATTCACCATAGTTGTACGACCAAATATAGCCAGTTGTTTGATTTTTTCTTTTTTTTTAGGTATTAGATAGACTTTTACACAAAATATAAATTAAACAAACACAGTCTTTATATAATAAATAACAATCACCTACAATTAAAAAAACGCTAGGAGAAAAAAAAACAATATCTATCTTTAACAAGAAATGCTTAAAGCATAATCTGATCACGTGGTGGTTTGACGCAAAAGTATAGCATATTGCTGTAAATTTTAAATCTACAGAGGCAGGATTTTCTTCAACGGTCGACATTCGGAAGCAGCAATAAGTACGATTCACAACTGCGGTAAGTGATTTATTTCACTTTTAATTTTTCATGCTTGGTAACTGCAGTAGTGTATTAAGGTGTCTACATTTGCGGTAACCGCAGATTAACGAATCCTCCGTCCGCGGGGCGCGAGGGAGACTTGTGCCGGGTTTAAGGAGCGCGGTCGCGGGAGGATTTCACACATTCCCCGGCCTCATAGCGGCTATAAGCGGAAAATCTCTGGGTTCGTACGGTAATAATTACACGCTTCATTGACAACAGTTGTGATTCACGGGAACGTCGTGTTGTTCAGCACACTTTCTCGTGATTATTTTGTGATGTAAATCAAATTTGCACAGTCATCTGTTAACAGGGGCGCCGAAATGAAACGCGTGACGTTACTTAAGTCTCGCAACTCGCGGTCATCCCGCTCAAGGAGGATGTAAACTGTCACGTAAACTCTGAACGGTGCTGTTAAAGCGGTTAACGTAAGCAGCGAGATGTGCGAGAACCTTTGATAACTTGCTAATTCGCTAATTGTTTGATTGTAATGCTTTTTGCTAACTTTGGTATAAAGAATGAGTTAATTCAGCCCATCTTCCTGTCTGGCCTTTTCGCAGCATATATTCACTCTGGAGTAACTTTACCAGGAGGAGACAGACGGAGATTTGGAGTTCATAATGGTTGCATTCTAAGAATTTGAATACCTGAATTTTACATGTAGATTATGTTAGAAGATGTTTCTCAACTCCAGAAGAGAGACGGTTTTTAAGGGAGCATGATTCAGATATCTCAAAAGCGAAAAAATAATGTGAATTACATATTGTCTGTTTCCTGACTGATTTGTAGATATTTAAGACAGGGCAAATGGTACAGAAGAAACCGGTTGAAGTGAACCCAAGCTGCCACTCTTCTTTGCAAAGTGAAGGATTTACAGCGGAATTTCTGAAATGTAAGACATACACACAATACCAAGATCTCCTTTTTTCTTTTATTATATTCTTTTATTATCTACATTGCCGTTCAATAGTTTGGGATTAGTACGATTTTTTATGTTTTTTATTAAATAAGTCTCTTCTGTTAATCAAAGCTGCATTTAATTGATCAACAATACAGAAAATTAATTGAAAAAAAAAAAAAAATAATGTTGTGAAATATTATTGCAATTTAAATATATATATTTTTTGTCTATTTTAATATACTTTAAAAGGTAATTTATTTCTGAATAAATTGAATCAGTACTCTAATTTTAGAATAGAAACGTCTTGGTTACGTATGGTAACCCTCGTTCCCTGATGGAGGGAACAGAGACGTTGTGTCGAGTAGTGTATGACACTAGGGATCGCTCTTGAGAGCCCAAACACCTCTGACAGTTTTGAGAAAGGCCAATGAAAATTGGGTGTGCAGATTTGCATAGCTGGCCACGCCCCGGACATCCGGGTATAAATAGGGCAGCGTGTGCATCTGCTCACTCGTTCTGATTCTGAGGAGCTGAGCGTCTCAGCTCACTCAGAGGCGGACCAGAGATGTGGCATGGGAGACACAACGTCTCCGTTCCCTCCATCAGGGAACGAGGGTTACCATACGTAACCGAGACGTTCCCTATCTGTCGTACACTCCGAGTTGTGTCGAGTAGTGTACGACACTAGGGGTCCCCGTAAAAACACGCCACATGTCTGACCGCGTCACGAGAGACAAGTGCAGAAGTAACAGGGCAACGTGTTAACGTAAGTGCAGCTCACCTCGTCGTGACCATCCAACGTCCAAGACTGACCTGTTACAGCAGTGTCCCGCAGCCGGGCCTTCCTCAGTGGAGCGGCTGAGTGTCTTGAGAACGTTGGGGAAGTGCCGGTTTCCTGAAGGAAAAGGCACTACGGAGTTCACAACCTGCCCAAAAGGGGGGGTATAAAGTGACATCATTAAATATGGGACCTGAGGTGGGTCTCACACCCGGGGAGACAACCTGACTCAGGCCCTAGAGACAAACCTGTCTTCAGGGGAAAACACCGCACCACAGGAGTTATAGGTGGAAAATACACACATGGGGCCACTACATGAGGAGCCACTACATATGGGGCACAAATCCAACCAAGAGTTAGAGAAGTAACCATACCTTGCGTTGAGATTTCGTAACGAGTTCCTCCGCCAAACTCTGCTACGTCAGGAGTGCCAATGATGGAATGGTGCCCAGGGTTCGCGTTCAGGAAACCTACTGAGACTCAACAAAGCGTAATCACCGTTAGGGGGAAGCGCTTTAGGCAAGCTCTACACCAGCCAGTGTGCAGAGTCAAGAATTTGTGTTCAAAACTCTAGCTGACACTGACTCCAGGCGCAAATTATATCTGGCAAATGTGTTAGGTGTAGCCCAACCTGCAGCTCTACAGATGTCTGTTAATGAGGCCCCATTTGCAAGGGCTGCTGAGGCAGCAACGCCCCTAGTCGAATGGACTCTTACCTCCAGAGGGCAGGGTAGGCCTCTGGCCCGGTAGGCCATCCAGATCGCGTTTACCAGCCAGTGGGAGATCCTCTGCTTGGAGACAACTTTCCCCTTCTGCTGTCCTCCATAACAGACAAGAGCTGTTCCGAACAACATAGGTCAGGTTGGGGTCATTCTCCTGAGAAGAATAGCTTGCAAGGTCATCACCTGATCTCTGAAGGAAGTGGTGGGGACCTTGGGCACGTATCCAGGCCGGGGTCTCAAGACAACGTGAGAATCCGCTGGTCCGAATTCCAGGCACGAACTGTTCACGGAGAGGGCCAGGAGGTCTCCCACTCTTGATGGAAGGGAGCGCAGTCAAAAAGAGCCGTCTTTAAGGAGAGAGCATCGAGTTCGACTGACTGAAGGGGCTCAATTGGATCTTGTTGTAGACCTTGGAGAACCACAGCAAGATCCCAAGAGGGGATTAGATGCGGCCGAGGAGGGTTCAGTTTCCGAGCTCCTCTCAGAAACCTGATACCGAATCGTGTTTCCCTACCGATCTGCCGCTCACCAGGTCATGGTTAGCAGATATGGCTGCGACATGAACCCTGAGTGTAGATGCAGATAGGTGCCTGTCCAGGCCCTTTTGGAGAAGGATAACACTGATTCGATACCACAGCTCCGTGGGTCCCTCCCGTGGGAAAAACACCAGTTCTCAAAGATGCGCCACTTTAAGTCATACAGCCGTCAGGGGGCTCTTTCCTGTAGAAGGGTGTTTACCACTGAAGGAAAAGGTCTCTGAAGTCCTCCTGGTCGCGTCCAGGGACCATAGGTGGAGGTTCCAAAGATTGGGGCGCAGGTGCCAGAATGTGCCCTTCCCCTGAGAAAGGAGGTCCTTCCTCAGAGGAATGTGCCAGGGAGGGGCTGATGCCAGGAGCACCAGGTCTGAGAACCAGGTTCTGTTGGGCCAGAAGGAGGCCACCAAGAGAATCTGTTCCCTGTTCTCCCTGACTTTGCACAAAGTTTGTGCAATGAGGCTCACTGGAGGAAACGCATACTTGAGCCAGCACCTCAGCCAACTGTGTGCCAGTAAGTCTAACCCGAGGGGGGCCTCGGTCAGACCATGTCACAACTGGCAGCGGGTGGATTCCGGTGAGGCAAAGAGATCCATCTCTGCCTAGCCGAATCGATCCCAATCAGTTGGACCGACTGGGGGTGGAGCCTCCACTCGCCTCCGAGCAAAACCTGTCATGACAGGAAATCGGCTATACGATTGGTTCTGCCCGGAATGTGAGTGGTACGTAAAGACTTGAGTCTGCGTTGACTCCAGAGCAGGAGATGGCGGGCTAGTTGTGACATGCGAAAGGAGCGTACATCGCCCTGGTGGTTGATGTAGGCCACAGTCGCAGTGTTGTCGGACCTGACCAACACATGCTTGCCCCGAATCCTAGGCCGGAACCTCCTCAGAGCTAGAAGCACTGCCAACAACTCCAGACAATTTATGTGCCAGAACAGTCGGGGGCCTGTCCAGACCCCGGAAGCTGCCTGCCCGTCGCAGGTGGCACCCCAGCCTATCTTGGAAGCATCTGTGGTGACAACGATGCGTCTGGACACTCGTTCCAAGGGGACACCTGACCATAGGAACACAATGTCTATCCAAGGGCTGAGTGTCTGGCGACACGATGGTGTGATGTTCACACGGGATGTGCCCTGACGCCACGCCCACCTGGGGACTCGAGTATGAAGCCAGTGCTGCAGCGGTCTCATGTGCATCAAACCCAACGGCGTGACCGCGGCTGAGGATGCCATGTGCCCTAGGAGCCTCTGAACCTGTTTTAGGGGGACCGCTGACCGCATCGGAGTGTTGCCACACACCTCAGAACTGACTGTGCACGCTCTGGGGAGAGACGTGCAGACATACTAACCAGCTCTACGCCGAGAAAAGAGATCCTTTGTGTCGGGGAGAGTTTGCTCTTTTCCCAGTTGACCTGAGGTCCCAACTGGGCCAATGGTTGAGAACCATGTCCCTGTGTACGCAACCCATATCCCACGAGTGAGCTAAGAATAGCCAGTCGTCAAGATAATTGAGAATGCGGATGCCCACTTCCCTGAGGGGGGCAAGGGCAGCCCCCGCTACCTTAGTAAAGGCGCAGGGTGGCAGGGATAGGCCGCAGGGGGAACCTTGTACTGATGAGCCTGATCTCGAAGACAGAGTCTTGGAGGATCAAGACATGATAGTACGTGTCGCTCAGGTCCAATGCCATCAACCAATCTTAAGCCCTGACACACAAGGAATGTGTGTTCAAGGGCTAATGTTTGAACGGGAGCTTGAGAAAGGGCCCGATTCAAAAATCTGTTTTAAGATTGGTATGAGTCAACCACCCATCTTGGTACAATGATGTAGGGGTCGGCAAACCCTTTCCTTTATTTTGGCTGAGGGGATAGGATCTATCGCACCCTTCCCAGGGGGGCTGCGATCTCCGCTTAAGGGACCATAGCATTCTTGCCCTGAGTCGATTTATAAGAGAATGCCGTAGACCTTAGCGGATGCCTTGCAATCTGAGTTGCATAGCCAAGTCAGGTAGTTCTGAGAAGCTTCAGGTCTCAGGGAACTATACCCGACGTACCTGGAATGGAAATGTCGTGGCTGAATAAGGCAGAGAACGCCGTGTTTGGAGATATAGCCCCAAGAGCGCGGTGTGTCTTTGCCATTATGCAGAGTTTGTGCCGAATCCATCTCTCATCCCCGGGTCGAGAGTGGATCTGGACGGGTCAGCTAGCCCGCCTGCTCTGGATTGCTCGTCAGAAGAAAAACTAGAAGCCTAACGAGGGTTCTAGCAAGCCTACTGACAAGCTTGTGTTGCCACCTTCCCACAAGATCTCTGACTGCTGGGCAGTCAGGCCGGAGGCCCGGCTGTCGCGGGGCCTCAGGAGTTCTATAGGGGACCGTCCGTGGCGACGAACAGACAGGAGTAGTCGGGGGTAGAGGGCCGGAGCCCTGACCCACGGCTCTGTCTGCTCCTACCGTGAAGGACTTTCGTTGCAAATTCTATCACGGTGTTGCCAGAAGGACCAACTTGGGAAATGGGGGGTAAGAAGCGGGCTTCAAATTTCCCGCATTTCTGACAGGTGCAGCCACAGGGTAGCAGTCGGGAACGTAAGCATACGGCTCGTGCGCCCAGGTCATGTTTTCGCCGGCAAAACATGAATCAACAAGCGCTGCATCGGCGTGAGAATCTCAATACTGAATACAACGGTCATGTTGATCGTTTGGATCGAGGGACGCGAGGAGCGAGAGGTTTGCGGGGTTTTTACCCGGCAGAGCCTTCCCTGCTTCCTAATGCTCGTTACCGACGCACATCGCAACGGCCTCGTACCCGAAAGTAGAAGGACCGGAGCGGGAAGCAGTCGGAGTGAGCCGCGGCTTCACGTAAAGCACGCGGCTGACGAGCAAGCGCGTCCATGATCGAGCTCTCGCAAGCAAAACATGAGTCAACAACAAGCGCTGCATCAGCGTGAGCATAACTCAACACTGAACACAACGGTCATGTCGATCGTTTGGGAAGGTAAGCCGCAACCAGGATGACACGGAGGGAAAGATATGTTAACCAACACACAATCCTACCGTGCCAGCTCTATCAGAGAAATCACCCTTTAGAAGGAAGATTGCTCTTCAAGATCGCCGTCGACGCACCCAGGGGACTCTCACAACACAGGCTGTGCTAGAGAGGGAGAGACCGCTGTCTGTGCTGCAGATCCAACGACGAGAGAGATGAATGTTGCTGCATCTCACGCAGAGACGCTGCATTCGGCTCCGAAGAACAGAACGAGTGAGCAGATGCACACGCTGCCCTATTTATACCCGGATGTCTGGGGCGTGGCCAGTTATGCAAATCTGCACACCCAATTTTCATTGGCCTTTCTCAAAACTGTCAGAGGTGTTTGGGCTCTCAAGAGCGACCCCTAGTGTCGTACACTACTCGACACAACTCGGAGTGTACGACAGATAGGGAACAGTTGTGCTGCTTAATACATATATATATATATATATATTTATATTTTGGAACCTATGATACTTTTTTCTGGATACTTTCATGGATAAAAAAAGTTTTTTTGTTGTTTTTTTGTTTTTACTTTTATCCAACAAGTATGTTAAACTGAAATTGATAGTAAAGACTTCTATTGTTAGATAAGATTTCTATTTTCTGTTTTCTATTTGTTGAGAGGTAATCAAATTTTTCTATTCATTCATGCATGCACTATATGTAACCATTTGGCCTGCCCATGACTAAAATTTTCTGGTCAACTAGTAATTTATTTTTAAGAGATTAGTCAACTAATTGCATATTAATAAACGATATAATTTATAATAATGAATCAGCGCTCAAGTGCACACAAAGCTTGCCACAGAACACTGGCAGAAGTAATGATTATGAATGTGTCAGGTAAAGAAAACAGCAAAGAAGACTGCCTTAACATTATAATAATTCATTAATATGTGTTTTCTGTATTTTCGGCTGCAGTGATAAAGTCGATAACACTTGTCAGCTCTACAGTGGATGTGCATGTTTGATTGAATGGATTACACAATCTGAAAATATTTGTTTTCCATTTTAACTGGCTTATTTAAAAGTAGACATTTTGCTTTCTATAGATACATTTTTCATGTCTGTGAAGCAAGCATGGAGTTTCTTTTTTTGACACCCTCAAGTTCATAGAGACCTAGGGCCAGAATTACATCATGGACTTCACCACTTCCTGTGGATTTTTTTTTTCTAGCATCTAATGAAATTTTGATAGACTAATGGTTAACTGATGATCAGAACTCAGGAGGCAGCCCTTGTAACCATAGTCAATTTAGCTAAAACAGCTAAAAATTGTTCATGCTAAGATATTTCTATTCATATCCATCCATGTATGCTCATTTATCAATAAAATAGCTACATTAATTAAACACCTACAGAAATATCCAAATGGAAGTGTATATATGTATATACACTTCCATTTGGATATATATATTAATTTTATCTTTATTTTAGCAATAAAAGGAACAACTATCAGGGGTATGTTTCTAAATTATTGTAGGCTATGTCTGGAAAATAGGGGAAATGTGCAACAAAGACATGACACTATTGTTTGTTTTTTTAAGTAGTTTTATGTGTTTAAAATTTACACATTAATAATCTAAATTATTTCTTTTTTAAGTCTGTTTCAGTGACTGGCAGAAACAAAAGGAGTCTGAAAGAAGAGAGAGAGAGAAGAGGGAGAAACAAGTGGGGCATTACATATCCCAAAAAACTACAAGATATAATAAAAAAGAAAAGAAAAATGAAAATGCATAATATGTTTAGAATTCTGTTATTGTTCATCTTCACCATTAATTGTTAATATAGTTTTAGAATTATGTATGTATATGGATATATAGATATGTGTATGGATGTGTGTGTGTATGTATGTGTGTACATATGTGTATACATATATATGTATGTATATGTATATGTGTAGACATGCAGGTATATTTATGCCTCGTGTGCATATGCATTCATGTGCGTATTTATTCATTGTGTGTATATTATTTTCTATTCTTTATTTTTGTTATTTGTATGCCACTGTTGCTGAGAGGCTTGCACACAAGAATTTCACTCATATGTACTGTACCAGTAATGTGAGGTGACAATAAAAAGTGATTTGATTTGATTTGAATTGTAATCATTCCAATTATTTTGTAAATGTTTTGTAAATATTTGTTATTTAAGGGGCTGTAAGATCAAATAAAAATTGTTTTAATGGTTCCTTGTGGTCCTGCAGATTATTAAAAGTAAACATATTACTTATTTGTCGCATTATTTGTCAGGAAAATTGGGGCAGACACTATGTAATCAATCAATCACCAATCAAACATTTTGACCAGCTAAGACCAGCTAAGACCAGCCTGACCAGCTTAAACCAGCTAAGACCAGCCTGACCAGCTAAGACCAGCCTGGCTGACCAGCTAAAACCAGCTAAGACCAGCCAGGCTGACTAGCTAAAACCAGCTTGACCAGCTAAAACCAGTTAAGACCAGCCTGACCAGCTAAGACCAGCCTGACCAGTTAAAACCAGCTAAGACCAGCTAAAACCAGCTTGATCAGGTAAAAAAAAGTGGTCAAAACCCCTCTAAAACCAGCTTGATAAACCAGCTATGACCAGCCTGGGAGACCAGCTTAAACCAGCTTGACCAGCTTAAGCTGGTTTAAGCTGTTTTTGTCAGCAGGGTACAGTATGCTGCTGAGTTTAGTTCAGGTTTGTGTGGCGCGGCGCTCTACGAAAGTTCACGGAAAGAAAAACTAGATGACACACTGCAGTTTCGAATGATCTGTATGACCAAAATGAGTTTTTTTTTTTGTTTGTTTGTTTGTTTGTTTCCGCTGTTCGCCTCGCACACACATACAGCATTGCCAACGTTGCAGCCTGTTCATTATCAGAATAAAATACAAAACATATACACTAATTAATTAAAATAGTGTGTACTGCAGGCTAAGTATTGTGTTTATTGTTTGTACATTATAACATTTCGCTTTATTTACCGGCATTACTTATAATTGTAATAATTGTGCTTATCTGTGTTTAACCTAAACCACGAGTAACGTTAATGTAGACCTACATACCGGTAGTCTATCTAAATATGATTTTATAATTGTATGCTAGATAGACCTACCTCTTTACCCTCCACTGGATGGATAAATAGCAGCAATAAACTACATTTTGGTATTTTATAATGCCTACCCTTACGAAAAAGAAGTTAATTCATGTGTGCTATTAGTATACTTCTTTTGAACTAAAAACGGGAAAGTATACTTTCAGTCTACCTTTTATGTACTTCTCAGAAATGTGCTTTATATACTTCTCAGAAATATACTTAAAATGACATTTAAGTATACTTGACTTATACTTAGAAAAAGTCTAAATATACTATACTTATAGTAAATAATACTATTAATATACTTATACTAAATATACTATACAAATATACTATCAGGGCTATACTTGTGCTCTGAGAATCCGTGTTGTCATTTTTATACATAAGAGATGCTATTACACATCTTATGTACAGAATTTTAAAAACACAAGTGAAGAAGAAACCAAAACAGATGCTACCACACTGTAAAAATGCAAATACATATTTTCCATTTTACGAAACAGTCTCAAATACTAAAAATGCTATTTTCTTGAAACTATATAAAAACCCTTGTCAGACCAACAGAATGACCCCTAATGCTGTCCCATCAAACACAGTTGTCTGAACAAAGAATTTCACACTGTTGAAATTTCAAGGCTTTGTAAGTTCCCAGCATGCATTGCAGCATAAATAAATTATCCAGTTACTGTTATAGGATTATTGTTTTGCTGTTTGCTGACTTCAAAAAAACTTTTTTGAAACTTTGAGTGGACTAAACCAATTAATTCACAAGAGAATTCGCTGTTTCACAGCACTTAAAAATGCCACTCGCTGTTGACGCCTGCTGGTCATAGAGGTGTAAAAGCAACTAAAAGTCAGGTTCGACCTGTCTAAAAACACCGTTTGCCACCAATGATAAATGTTTTGTCAAAAGTTCTATTAAATGCAATGTACAAATCATCTAATACCATTAAATATTAAGTGTCTGTATAAAATGTGTCATTTTGATTTTGTATTAGATGGAATGTCTAATAATGACACTGGATAACATAAATCACTAACAAAATATGATATATTGAAACAATTTCTTTGGTGTAGTAATACTGATAGCAGAATGGTTGCCATAACTAATGTAATAAGGTCACAGGTGTATATTTCTAGAGTAATTTACAACACCTTCAAACAGAGGTCAACAAATTATAATCACTGACCAGAATTACAAAAAAGTAATTCAAAATAAGAGATTTACCCACACAAGGAGGCAAATGGACAAATTTCAGTTGCAGACATACATACATGAACATTCAAATACTCTCATTACATGTTTGTGATATTTTTTTATTTGTTTGTTTGTCTGTTTATTTGTTTGTTTGTTTTGTGGCAATAACAGACAACATTTGTTCTTAATGGCTTTTTGAGATTTGATGTTTTAACTATGCTACAATCATTTTGGGACGACTAAGGACATGTAGAAAGAGCTCCTTTCTGCTTATATACTTTTGGTTCAATGACACGTCCCACTAGAGCTGGACAAGTGCCAAGTGTATACACTGTATGATTGAGGACTTGCATGTGGGAATATGCTGATGAATTTGCTTATAACAGAAGCAATTCCAGCTGTGTCAGCATTTCTATCTCGAAACAGTGAGCACAACTGTTTTCTATGCTGTGGAAAAAGAGGGCAAGACTACTCTTTTTGGAAAAAGAAAAAAAAAACATACATACATACGGAGTTAAACACTTTGGAATAATAATTCATGTCTTTGAGCTTTACAATATAGAACAAATGCAAAACCTCAGAGCAGGAATAACCAAGCGTAAGGTGTTTAATAGTAATTTAAAAAAAAACAATCGATTTCACCACAGTTGTTTTTACCTTAAACACGGAAAATACACACCACAAAATTTTAACTTCTCACAACAGTGGCCCATTCTTCGTATGTGGGTCACTCAGTTATCTGGATTTTACTGTTGACATGATTAAGGTACTTCTTTTAAGCTCATATTGGCGTTGCTGTCATTACAACAGGTCTATACGTTCAAGCCTGGCTGGGAACAGGTGTAACCGGTGTTGTCTGCGTTGTGTTTTTGATAGAATAACCAGACGGACAATCGGCTGACGTTTCAGCTCTTCTTTTACTCTGCTAAAACAGAAACAGCATTTATAGATGGTGTCAATTCGCCCTTTTTTCCTTTTCTGAAAGATGAAGTGCTCTGCAATTAGCACGTGCTTTGAATGCATTGAGGAGACATCAAAATTAAATCACAAACTCAATTAAAATGAAAACATGAAAATAATGAAACATACATGAAAAATAAAGTTATAAATATGGTTTAAACAGAAAAACTGACTTTAAAAGTGATTTTTACGGTAAACATGATATTAGATTATAGAGAGCTTAACAAAAACCCACCTCTCCCATGTGGAGACAGTGCGGAAAGGGAAGAGGGGGTTCAAGAGACAGGAAATTAAGATTAACGTTGCTATCAGAAATTTAAAGGGGACGATGCACACGCACAAATAAGCTTATAAGGTACACATATTAACATTTTTGTGTAATACTATACATATGAAACAAACAATTTCCATACTGGTTACACTCACCCCCCTAGAATTACACAGAATGTGAGAACACAGGAAAAACTCTGTACACAGGTCATAAGAATCACTTTGTCTACACAAAACTGTAGACTGACAGCATAGAAAGCTACCCAACCATGGGATACAAATATGAAAGAAGTTGGCCAAACCTCTACACATCTTGTAGGCATAAACAAAGTGCCCATTACACTTTGAATAACTTAGACCATTTGCTTAAACAGAACTAATATACACATGGAAGAATACAGGAAATGACACTTAGTATCAATAAAGACAGTGCAGTATACCTAAACGTGAATAACACGAGATCCAGACTCCATACCCAGTAACGTCTTAAGCTGAACCATTGACTCAATTAGTCTACGTACAGGTCTAATTACCCTACCAAATCTGGTAGTACAGTGATTGCTGGAGTCACTGTCAACCACAGGATCATGCAAATTGTTAGAAACAGAAACAGTAGGTGAAGAGGCACCGGCTACAGTGTCAAAGTCAACAGAAGATAAATCATCACGTGCCTCAGAAACAGTGTGAGAAGAATGGGATGAGACCCAAGCAGCAACAGGATCATCATCATCACAAACAGCGACATGAGAAATGATAGACAGAAATTCTGCATGTGACAAATCATCAGTTACTAGCTTTGTTGAATCAGCTAGATCACATTCAGACTGAGAAGGTGTGGAAGATGGACCATTATCAACACTTCCACAGACAGCAAAATCAAACTCAGTTGTGGGCAAAGAGAGAAAGTTAACTAGCAACAAAAGATTCCAATGCACTACACTCTCATGACCAGATCTGTCACGGATCTTATAAATGTGCAAAGACGGGTTGGAACAAACAACAGAATACAAGGTGGGCTCCCATTTATTGGCAAGCATACGTTTGCCTCTGCAGTCTTTGTCAGCATGTGACCGAGAACGTGATCACCAACTGACAAAGGTAACCTCTTGACTCTCTTATTGTACTGATCACACTGATGTTTTTGTTCTGCAGTAGAGTTATTTTGAGCCAGCACCATAGCAGACTGAAGATCTTTGACAAGAGATTTAATGTAGTCGTTGTAATCACAGATGGACTCATCACGAAGGACACTTTGAAACATAAGGTCAACAGGTAATCGCGGCACTCTCCCGAACATCAGGTAAAAGGGGGCAAATCCGATTGTTTCATGGGCAGTGCAGTTATACACAAATGTCATTGTGTGCACTAGCTGTAGCCACTTTTGTTTTGATCAACGTCCCATTAAACCTTTCGGTCCCGCCGTTTCCCTCCAGATGGTACGGGGAAGTTTGTGATTTATCAACACCGGCAAGATCAAGAAGCTCTGCTATCAGCTCGCTCTCAAAACTGGTTCCCTGGTCTGAATGGAGATGCTGAGGAAAGCCATGGATGCAAAATAACCCATCCCATAGTTTCTTAGCAACACTCTTAGCGGATTGGTTTAGAGAAAAGCATGCGCTAGCTTGGTGATATGATCCGTGATTACCAAGACATCCACAGATTTATTGTGCCTATCTTCAGCGGCCCAGAAATCAATACAAACGAGCTCCAATGGGGCAGTAGTTTTGATGCTCTCCAAGGGTGCTCTTGCTGCTGGCTCTGGAGTTTTACTCAGGACACAACGTGTACAAGTCTTGACATAATCAGGCACATCACGTTCCATCCCAGGCCAATAGAGCCTCTGGCGAGCTAAGGACAGGGTACGTGGCTGACCTTGGTGACTGGCCAAATCGTGAACACCAGAAGGCATGGGTTACATCTCGATGATCGGGAATCAACGAACTCAAGTGATCAGCCAGGGATGTCGCTCTGGATACAGCTCCTGAATCCCAATCATCACAAGATGGCAAGAGAGATGACACATCCTCAGCAGTCATGGAAACATCCCTCTCAGAGCTTTGGTTGAGTTCAGTGTCAACTGTCTGTGTCTGGCATGTAAGACGAAAAGTATTCTGCACAGAATCATCTTCCACACTAAGCACATGCTTCAGTGCACTTCAGAGTAAGGTTCGGACAGAAGACGTTGACTCACTGGCTTGACGAACGGGTCACAACTGAGCGCATCCACCACAACATTCAACCTTCCAGGGACGTATTTGATCAAAATTGTACGGGGCAAGCTTTGAAACTCAACGTTGCTCATATGCGTCTAGCTTGGGTTTGGACATGATATATGTGAGCAGGTTGTTATTGGTCCATACAGTGAACTCATGGCCTTTAAGCCAGTCACATATGGACTACTTGAGAGCCAAGAACTCCAGTCTATGCACAGGGTAATTGGCTTGGCTGCGGCTCAAAGACTTGCTGGTGAAGGCTATAGGTCGTGCTTTATCTTTACCAGTGGGTACTTGAGAAAGCACTGCACCCAGTCCACCCAACAATGCATCAGTGCAGAGAATAAAGGGGCGTTCAAAGTCAGGGTGAGGACAAGGGCTCTTTTCAGCTCCTCAAAGGCGACATCACAGGCAGGAGTCCAGTCTTGGGGAGACAACTCTCGGAAAGTGCCAGCGCTGTTACGACTGCTCGTGCCTCTTTTCAAACGTTTCTGGCCAGTCGTCAGATTGAACAGTGGCTTGCGATACGTGAACATCCAATGATGAAGCTTTGGTAGTAAAGAACCATACCCAGAAATGATCTTACTTTCTTTGGCGAAGGTCTGGAGCCATCCTCTTTCACGAGATCCTTCTTCTGAAAGGCAGAAATAACTGCCACCTTGTCTTCATCAACAGAAACTCCAGAACTACTGATCACATGGCCCAGAAACTTGAGGGAACGCCTGAGGAAGTGGCACTTTTTTGGAGCTAACTTCAGATTACTAGTTCTCAACCTTGAAAACACCACTTCCAAGTGTTGCAAGGCCTCCTGTTCAGAACTGGCAAAAACCAGCAAATCGTCGAGATAGCAAAGAAGGCTAGAAAAGTTGAGATCTCCAAAAATGCTGAGCATCATGCACATAAAGGATGGCGGACTGTTACATAGGCCCTGTGGAAGGCGGTTATATTCATACAATCCCATGGGTGTTGTGAATGCTGTGTAATGCCAATCAGACGCATGGAGTGGGATGTTGTAAAATCCTTATGTTAAGTCCATGGAGCTGAAAAGAAGATTGCCGCCAAGAGCAGCCAGGCAATCTGCCTGATGGGGCAAAAGATGAGCATCCTTTATGGTCTTTGCATTAAGCCAGCGAAATTCAGTACAAACTCTCAGAGATCCATCCTTCTTCCAAACCATTATCAAAGGAGATGCATATTCACTGAAATATTTACTAATAATGCCTTTCTCTTCCATTTCAGAAAGAACCTCTCTCAGCTTTTGGTAGTGGGCAGGAGGGATTAGGCGATAGGGCAGACGGAATGGGCGCTCATCGCACAGATGAATTCTGTGTATGAAGTCTTTCACCTCTCCACAATCAAGTCTGTCTCTGGAGAAAACATCTTGATAGGACACAATAAGACTCGCCAACTCCTCCTTCCATGACTTGGAGACTTCACACCCATCGATATCAATGTCCTCCAAACCATACTCGTGTAGCAACCGCACTGGGTCAACAGATAGAATGGGCTTGGGGAGACCTGAATCTGTGTCATCATGAGATTTGCACACACCTTGCGAGAGAAACATCTTCCACCGCCAAACAAGGGGACACATCTGCCAAGTTGGTGTTACGTTGAAGAGTTATTGGAGACTGTTTTCAGTAGGATTCAGAATTTTCATCTGCACCCATCGATCACCCCACATAGGAGACACCACACGTCCAACCAGGACATGGCGTGGTGCTGAACGCGAAGTAGTGGGTTCGATGATGACGGTGCAACCTGGGGAAATATGAGTGTTAGCAGGTAATCTTCCCCACACAAGGTGCTCACTCCTGGAAGGTAAAGTGACTGCTTGGCAAAGCTTTACTGAGCCAAGTTTATCAGGTTGAAGGGAACCAGACAGCGGGAAACAGCTCAAAAGCTTGAGAAACTGCTCACATTCTGGGTTGCTCTTTTGACAGGAAATGAGCTCCCAGTACTTCTTTTCGGCTTTCATCTTTTGAAGCACACATTTAATGATGTTACTGCCAATAATTCAATTCAGTTCAAATTTATTTGTATAGCGCTTTTCACGATACATATCGTTGCAAAGCAACTTTATACCAAATTAAAGTTTTTACAATATAATGAACTCGTCCTTCTGTCCAAGGACTAGTAAAGTAGGTACGATGAATTTAAATCCATAGACTTTTACTTCTAGGTCATACAGGTAGGTCATGTAGGAGGACTCAGCACGCAACTTGGATTCACCTTCTGCACTCAGGGTGCAAAGCCATGCTGCCTGAATCAAGCAAACCGTTCAGTATGGACTGACCACCAACAGTCACAGGAGCGTAGAACAGATCACTAGCTCCCTCAATTTTCTGAGATCCCACATACAGCACTGTTTTGTCAGGTGGCAACAATTTGCAACTATTTACAAAAATTTCTTGTGGGTCTGACTCATCTTTTAGTGGTAGGAGAAAGCGGTTCAAGGCCTGCCGCCTCGGGACAATTACTCTTAAAGTGTCCGGGTTTGAGGCAGTTACGACAAAGCCTATGGCGCATGCAGTGAGCATAAGTGGTGTGCTCTTTAGACCGACACACTCTACACCCTGAACTTGGGATCTGAAGTTCTGTCCAGGAATAGACGAGGACAGTGAGGCAGTGCATAGTGCATAACTTTATCCATCATACCGACCAACTGCTGCACACTAGCATTTGGAGTGAAAGGAGACGCGTTGGGGTTGAGCTGACCATTTGAACTTGGTGACTATCTCTGCCTGCTGCAAACATGGCACCAGATCGTTGCACAGAACTAAGATTTTCTTGACTAACAGTGTTTTCAAACATGATTCAGATTATAGAGAGTTTAACAAAAACCCACCTCTCACATGCGAAGACAGTGCAGAAAAAGAACAGGAGGTACTATCAAGAAATTAAGATTAACTTTGTTACTAGAAATTTAAAGGGGAAGATGCACACACACAAACAAGCTTATCATGTACACATATGAAATAAATAATTTCCATACTAGTTATACAGGCTTAAGCTGTTTACACACTAGACATTTTTCAAATCTTTCACTTATACACTTGACATATAAACCTCATCAGTGGAGACAAACAATCATGGCTGCGTTTGGTACTATGTGCCCAGCATGCATTGCAGCATGACGCTTTTCAGTTGATTGTTACCATTGTGGAGATTCATGTGTGGATTGTTGATGTCTCTGTGTGGCCTGCTGAGACAGTTGTTAAATTTTTTTTGTGTAAATAGGAATGGTTGAAAAGACATTTTATTAATTATTGGTACATCATTGATTTGGTGTTTTTAATTTTGACAATTTGTGTTAGGGATGTTCCATCTTGATTGGGTGCAGTTGAATAACTGTCTTTTTGTTTGGTTGTTATTTAAGTTACGAATATTGTATATGTATTTGTGTAGATGTGAAAATAAGTGTTAAGTGTTAATAATAAAAATAAACGCTCTGTGTTATTTTAGCATAAATCATTTTAATTTTTCAGGTTAAGAAATCCACATTACTTCATCAAAGTAAATAACCAAGACAAATATCATCAAACACAACTCATTACATTAACTTTGTTAAAAAACTGTTTTGTCACATTTTAGGGGGTCAGAACTATGGTACCAACTATGTTGTTTTTTTTTTTTGTTGTTGTTTTTTATATACTTACTGGTTTTCTTGTTTTTAAAGTGCCCCTATTATGGATTATGAAAGGTTCATATTTTGGTTTGGGAGTCCCCAACAACAGGTTGACACATGCAAGGTCAAAAAAAAAAAAAAAGACTGTCATTGTCTTATAATATGCATTTATGTTTACCTTATTTGCTCAATGGCTCCCACATGATTCGCTCAACGATTAATTTTTCCAAATCCCTCCTTTGAGTGACGCTAGTCTGCGATGACTGGTCCAATAACCCAGTCTGTTGTAACTGGTCTACTGTGTGCAAAGCATGTCAGAAATGGAACGCCCATCACCATTACATTACGGCATGTTTCCATGCTTCAAGCCCACCTCCTGCAAAAACACCTTGAACTGGTGGTGATTCAGGTCACGTACCCAAATGAAGTTGACTGTTTTCATTACTGTGATCATTATATTATCCAGTTCCAGAACCTTTCTGCACAAAGCTTCTTGGTGGATAATGCAATGATTAGAGGTGTGTGGCAGTTTTTTTTTCTTTTTCATTTTGGCCTTCATTAATCCAACCAAGCCTGCTTTTTACTTACAGACTTCTCCACTGCATCAAAAATGTCCTTTTCCATTGCTATCCCATGAATGGCAGTTACATCCAAGAGCTCTTCAGAGACAGATAAGCCCGGCTTCACGCCTCTTATAAAAATAAATAGCTCCGCTATATCTGTGTTGTCTGTGCTTTCATCAATAGCTAATGAAAAATCCAGATAACTTTGGGGCTCGTCTGCAATTTGTGTTGTTAGATTTCCTGCTACCCAGCTAGAAATGTTTTTGTTCTAAAAATGTTCCAAGAACATTCTGGTATACATTCTGGTAATGTTTTCAGTGGCAAGTTCTATTTAGTTCCCAGAATATTCTTCTAAAAGGTAGGATAACATTCTCTCAAAACATTCTACAAATGTTTATTGATAACATTGTTAGAACAATATCCTTTAATATTCTAATAAAGATTTAATTGGGAAGCTTCCCATTGGACATTGGATGTTGACTCTAATGATGCTCAGGTGTCAAATTTTGGTTGAAAGTAAAAACCCAACCTTTGTTTTATAAAGCTACAACCAAAAACAGCATTACCAGCTTTGCTTATAAACCAGATTGACTTTATTTCTGTCATGCATTTACAAAAGGTCTTATTGAGATTAACAGAGGTTTTGATGATGATGTCTGTTTGAGAGTAATAGTTTGGTTTGATGTCACCATTATGGTGATAAGCGTTTGCTTTTAGTTTTTAGCAAACGAAGCTGTCATGATGATGTTCTTATTTGTCACACAAACATCAGAGATCAGTGTATGAATGCATTGCAATTCATACATTATGAAGCACGTCGCCAGTGTTTAGGTTCATACACTGATTCTTGATGTCTGTGCATGTCAAAGAGTTGAATAGTTTAAATTGCTTTATAAACAATGCATTTTGAAAATTGAAGGTGGAATTCATTCATGCCAGTCACAAATATGGAATTAACTGGATAGCTCAGACTCTAAAAAAGATCAGTTGATCAGATCACTTCATAGGAGTGAACAAGACATTGTTAACATCAGCAAGACGCTAACATCATCTAACCACATTTTCAGCTGTTGCTTTTACCATAACAAACAATTACAGCAGCTAAAGAAGAACGTTAGGATAAAAGTCAAATTGCACAACTAAGGCAAACACTTATTGCCATAATGGTAACATCAAACCAAACTTTGAAACAGACATCTGAGCAATGTAAGTCCACATCTAGTGTGATGGGAAGCTTTATTAGAATGTTAAAGGATAATGTTCTAAGAATGTTATCAATAATCATTTTTAGAATGTTTTTAGAGAATGTTATGCTACCTTTTAGCAGAACATTCTGGGAACTAAAATAAAACTTGCTGCTGAAAACATTCCCAGAACGTGAAACATTTCTAGCTGGGTAGTTCCTTAACTCAGTCTGTGATGGTGTTTCTTAACAAACATTTTTAAAATCTGTATCTGGTCGGGGCACACCTGCTGAAACACCTTTAGCATGCACCACTTCAAAAATGCCCTCTCTGAAAAACACTTCAAAGGCAATTTCTTCAGCCGCAATAAAGCTACAGCTTTCACTGCAGCATCATTTTAGGTTGTCGCTTTTGCGAACATATCCTGCAGTGATTGCAGTCTGCCTTTTAGTTCTTGGACAATGTTTATTTTTTATTTGGAGGCTAAATTTGGCATACATAGCTCCGTGTCTGTGGTCAAAATGCCGATATATATTGTACTTCACCACCAAAACTGCCTCACAACACAAACATAAAAGAGTAAACATATCGGTTTACTCTTTGAAGCACAAACATGTATTCCCATTCCCACTTTCCCATTAAATTGCCTTCATTCTGCTTCAGTTTTTCTCTTTTTGGACTTTGCAGCCCAGTCAACAATTTGATCTCACACTGATCTCACCATGTGGTCACAATGTGACGTAACAGTGAGCTAAAAGTGTAACCTCACAGCGTCCTCAATGTGTGCTCACACCATGATCACAATGTGAAGTCAAAGTGCACTCACTGCACGGAGACTAGGTACCCAGCATGCATTGCTGCAGGAAGCTTTTGATTGTCACCATTGTTGAGATTCATACACTGATTCTTGATGTTTCTCTGTTTTTACATGACATGGCAGTTTAAAATGTTTGACTTATGCTTTCAAATTTTTCATAAATTACTATACTGTATAAACAAAGAGCTATTATAATTGACTGCATACTGAATCTAGGGGATGATTGTGTTGTTATCATTAATAATCCCTTCTTGGTATTCCTTGCCATAACAAATGTGGTTTACAAACACAGTTACACATCAGTTGTACACAGCAAAATCCCCAGTGTTAATTTAACACTCTGAGTGTGGACACATATAAACACTGAAGCAGTGTTGAAGGTAATGAGATAATTAGGTGATTAACAAAGTGATGATTGATCATTATTGAAGACACCTGATGTTAATAAGCAGAATCACCAAAGGAGAAAACCAAAATTTTTAAGCAACCATTATAGTGGTCAGTGTTTGCATTAGTTGGGCTCTTGACCCTTAAATCATCAATATTAGGTCCTGTTTGGCTGCAATTACTGAGTTATAACAGCCAGACAAGCAAAGAGCAAAAGTCAGTAAGATGGCATTGACTGTGCTTGACTTAATCATCATATAGTGACTTGAGTATTTGACATAGAATTTCCTTACAGATTACAAAAAAAAAAAACACTGTGAACAAAAGATCAATCAGTTTTGCCATAATCAGACCGATGATGAAAAAAAGTTCATCTTAATTTAGACACACAGACATGAAGAATCAGTGTGAGAATCACAACAACGGTGACCATCAAAAAGCGTGTTGTAGCCAATCAGAACTCATCCATGACTCCCATCATGCATTGCGGCCTGAATAAATTATGAGAGTTCAGAGTTGATCTGTTTATCTGAATATGCCGTTTGTCACCATTGTTGAGATTCATGGGCTGGTTCTTGATGTCTATGTGTGCCTAGGTGAAATACTTTTTCTTTTGAACAGGTTGTAAAACAAAAAAAAACTTTCCAAGATGTATAGGAAGTGCTGGATCTTCTGTGGATTGTCAAGGCAATTACAATAAGCAAAAAAAAAAAACTAACTTAGATGTTATACTCTAGGTGATTTACATCAAACAATGAATGTTAAAACATAATCAGCTGGTGACTTGAGCTTTTGGCTTGTCTGGCTGTTGTAACTCAAATACAGCAGCCAAACAAAATCTAGTATTAAAGATTTAAGGGTCAAGAGCCCAACTAATGCAAACATTGACCACTATAATGGTTGCTTAAAAATTTTGGTTTTCTCCTTTGGTGATTCTGCTTGTTAACATCAGGTGTCTTCAATAATGATCAATCATCACTTCGTTAATCACCTAATTATATCATTACCTTCAACACTGCTTCAGTGTTTATATGTGTCCACACTCAGAGTGTTAAATTAACACTGGGGATTTTGCTGTGTATGTTTGGAGAAGGTTCTTATAACATAAATTTGTTATCTGGGTGTGCACTCATACTGTGAGCTCATCATGTGACACCACAGTGTTGAGAAACAGGAAGTAGAATGTCCCCTGGTGACCGATATTTGCAGTGCCTCCTCTCAACCTGCACAACATTTTGAATTCACAATGAGCTCACATATTACTCACACTCTTGAGTATCACACAATGAGAATGATGTGATGTCACTGTGAACATCGCATGATCTCACGTGTTGACTGGGAGGTCGCAAAATCGACATGTATTGTGGGAGATTACACTGCGTTCCAAATTATTATGCAAAAGATATTTTTCTCTGATTTTCCTAAATTGACGATGCAAATGACAGTCAGCATAATTTTCAAGTCATCAACCATTAGAGTATAATTCGAATGTTACTGTACAAACCTCCCAATGATAACAGTATTTTTTCCAAAAAAAAAAAACTTAAAATGCACTGTTCCAAATTATTACGCACAACAGAGTTTCAAAACATTTTATAGGTTGTAAAGAACTGAAAATGGTCATTTGTTGAATTTGCAGCATTACGAGGTCATATTTACTGAACTCAAAAGCTATTTCAATCAAAAACATCTTAGCAGGCCAAGTTACATTTTAACATAGGACCCCTTATTTGATAGCAGCTTCACAATTCTTGCAACCATTGAACTTGTGAGTTTCTGGACAGTTTCTGCTTGAATTTCTTTGCAAATTGTCAGAATAGCCTCCCAGAGCTGCTGTTTGGATGTGAACTGCCTCCCACACTCATAGATCTTTTGCTTGAGGATGCTCCAAAGGTTCTCAATAGGATTGAGGTCAGGGGAGGATGGGGGCCACACCATGAGTTTCCCTCCTTTTATGCCCATAGCAGCCAGTGATGCAGAGGTATTCCTTGCAGCATGAGATGGTCCATTGTCATGCATGAAGATGATTTTGTTACGGAAAGCACGGGTCTTCTTTTTGTACCATGGAAGAAAGTGGTCAGTCAGAAACTCCACATACTTTTCAGAGGTCATTTTCACACCTTCAGGAACCCTAAAGGGGTCGACCAGCTCTCTCCCCATGATTCCGGCACAAAACATGACTCCGCCACCTCCTTGCTGACGTCGCAGCCTTGTGGGGACATGGTGGCCGTCCACCAGCCATCCACCACTCCATCCATCTGGACCATCCAGGGTTGCACGGCACTCATCGGTGAACAAGACTGTTTGAAAATTAGTCTTCAGGTATTTCTGGGCCCACTGCAGCCGTTTCTGCTTGTGAGCATTGGTTAGGGGTGGCCGAATAGAAGGTTTATGCATAACTGCAAGCCTCTGGAGGATCCTACACCTTGACGTTCTCGGGACTCCAGAGGCACCAGCAGCTTTAAATACCTGTTTGCTGCTTTGTAATGGCATTTTAGCAGCTGCTTTCTTAATCCAATGTATTTGTCTGGCAGAAACCTTCCTCATTGTGCCTTTATCTGCACGAACCCGTGTGTGCTCTGAATCAGCCACAAATCTCTTAACAGTACGATGATAACGCTTAAGTTTTCATGATATATCGAAGGTTTTCATACCTTGTCCAAGGCATTCAACTATTTCACGCTTTTCGGCAGCAGAGAGATCCTTTTTCTTTCCCATATTGCTTGAAAATGGTGGTCTGCTTAATAATGTGGAACATCCTTCTTCAGTAGTTTTTCCTTTATTTGGGCTTACCTGGCAAACTAATTATCACAGGTGTCTGAGATTGATTTCAGTGATCCAAAGAGCCCTGAGACACAATGCCATCCATGAGTTTAATTGAAAAACAAAAAAATTAATCTTTATGACACTTAAATACAATTTGCATAATAATTTGGAACACGGTGTATGGTCAATTTACGAAATAAAGCAGCATAGTTTTTTTTTTATTTTAAGACAGTCAAATGCTCTTGTGGGACACATAAAATGATGTGGCGGGCCAGAATAGGCCCACAGGCCTTGAGTTTGACACGTGCAATAGAAGATTATTTAGGTAAAAAATTGTTTGCGGCAACCCTTAAATCGGCCACACCCCCAGATCATTCAGGGGTGCAAATCAGGCATAAAATCGCCTTAAAATCTTCTAGCGTGTGGCCAGCCTTATTTCACAAAAAGATTAGATTACATCTTTTCAGTCTGACCCTGCCACTGCTTTTTTTACAAGAGCACCATATTGAACCAGGAAAAGTAATAATTAAAAATAATAACAGCAATAATAATCATTTAAAAATAAATGTGGTAAAATAATTATAATTGTGTAGTATGTACTCAGCAAGCACTTTGATATCAGTTTGATGTGAAATATTAATCAAGACTTGATTAAGATGCTGTAACATCATTTTAAATTCAGTTTGGATGGCAGTTTCTGGGCAAATTAGGCAAAAATAGCAAGTTAATCCCGCACTGAAATTGGTTTAATGTATATATAGGCTGGTATGTTTGCTGTTCAATTTGTTTTACCTATTTGACCTGAGTTTGTTTTTTGACATCAAACTGGTGTCTTTTCAACATTAAATGCCCACTGGGTAATATTGCAGAATTTAATGCAGAATCAAGCACAATCTACACTTTGTCTATTGTCTTTTCAACCTCTTTGCAAAAGAGACATTTACATTTATGGATTTAGCAGATGCTTTTTTCCAAAGCAATGTATGAAAAAGGAACAAACTAATTTGTCAAAGAGTTAACAAAAGGTATAATACATAATGCCAGGTTTATTAGACAAATAGATCTGGCTGCATTTAAAATATGAAGTAATAATCAGTGTCACTGATTACATACTGATTCAGTGGCAATGTTTAAGCTATTGTATTTAACACAATCCTTTATTTTCAGCAAAGCAGAATTACTTTGAATTTCTTTGCTGTGTCACCATTGCCGTTTGCAGGGTTTTCGAGTATCAACATATTTGTCCTTTACAAGGATGCACAGTAATCCCAGACAACCTAATTCAAGAACCAAATTAGCCAGAGATCAATTATCACAATAAGATCTGGCACAGGTCAAATCATCTCAGATGTATTAAGGTATTAAGTGAGTTACAAAGAATAGATCACATGGGCCTCTTTTACAAAATGTTGCGTAGAGACCGTCCTACATTTGATCTTACAATCATTTTTCAAGTGTGCATACTGTATGTGTAATTCAGACAACAAACATATGCATTTGCATGTGCGTACGCCTTTCTTTCAGGTGTGAAATTTATAAATCGCAAATGGTCTATAAAACTGTGTGCAGCTGAATGGTTTCAGATCTCTGCCTTGTAAACTCTGCCTAATTAATGTCATTAACATCTAACAGCAGCATCCAAATCCTTTACTTGAGAAAGGCAAGCGACAAGAATCAAGCTCTACCACAAGAAAAAGTGTGTGACTCCGCTTAGAAACTGACTTGGCGCTAAGCCATTTTCCTCGACAAAGACAGTTCTTTGGTGTGGATTTTAGCGTCTGCACACTCTAAGATCAAATCTGTGCATGCGCACATTTTGTAAATGAGGCCCCCGGACTGTGAGATAGCCTGCATGGACTGTGGAGAGATACACTAAAGGTTATCCAATGAAAAAAAAGAAAGAAATAAAAGAATAAATAAGACACTACTTCATATAATAAATTCAACTGTGAATAGGTGGAAAAAAAGGTAAAATTCTCCATCTCAAGTTATCAATTTACATTTAAAGAGGGATGAAAAGAATTTTTTTAACACATTACTCTCGCAAGAGTTCTTGAAGACAACTGGTCGATTTAAATATCTCTGGAACCTCAGAGTCCAGTTTGCAGATAACTTTATAAATGGCCTTCTTCCATGATGGATCCACATCTCTATTGGCCATTATAGCACTGAAGAACTCACGCAAAGTTATCTGAGCTACCTCCAGGAAACGTTCAGGGACCTGCAGAAACATCATGAAATTAGAAGTATTAACTGTTAGTTAATCACAGGATCTCTAATTCCACAGCATAATCATCAGAATACTCCTTATAACACTGTAGGTAAATTAATATATAGGCCTACTGCATTTGAGTTGAAGTTTATTAGGTTGTGCATCAGGGTACAAGTAGTAAATACACCACAATTCTTAAAAATATTCATATTAATGGAAAACTGTTTGTCAGGTTAACTTCATTTAATTAAGTCATTACTCTGAGTACTGTCAATTAATCGCATTACTGATGCACATGTAAATACATGTTAGCTTTGAGATCATGTATGAGTGTTCCTTCCACAGTATTAGATTTGTGGACTTTTATTTTTTACTTGGTAATTGGGATATAATGATTCTGCTCACACTTGATATTATCCTTTGATTTCTCTACATATTATTTTACATATTATGCCAGACTGTATTTAATCTCAAGAATGTTATTCATTCACTTGTCAACCTTTTTAAAAAATATCAATTTTTCACACACACACACACACACACACACATGTTGGGTTTACATGTTTTATGGGGACATTCCATAGGCGTAATGGTTTTTATACTGTACAAACCGTATTTTCTATCACCCTACACCTACCCTACACCTAAACCTAGCCCTCACAGGAGACTGTGCACACTTTTACTTTCTCAAAAAACTCATTCTGCATGATTTATAAGCCTGTTTCCTCATGGGGACCTCACAAATGTCCCCACAAGGTCAAAATTTACTGGTATTACTATCCTTGTGGGGACATTTGGTCCCCATAACGTGATGAATACCAGGTGCACACATACACACACACACACACACACATAGTCGTGTAGTAGTCAACATTTGAAGTGGATCAAAAAAGTTCATCAAAGTTGTTCTAAGACAAGAAAAGGTATTATTTTAGTTTTGGGACAACTTTGATGGAAGGTTTTGATCCACTTCAAATGCTGACAACTGTATATATATATATATATATATATATATATATATTAGCTTAGTAGAGACTCCAAGATGAATGAGTGTATCAGTTAGGAAAATGCAAAATGTGCAGTGTTGGAGCAGCTCCTGGATTGTTGTTAGGAACCACTGCTTTAGTTTTTTTCTCTTCGGCTTTCTATATTAGTGTTCTTTCTCTAGCCCCGGGCTCTCCAACCCAGGTTCTGGGAAGCTACCAGAAGCAAGGTTGGAGATCCTTGCTCTAGTCTTGACCTCCGAGAAATCCAATATGACTCTGATCATTTGTAACTGGGGAATTATGGTATGGGAGTTCCAGACAGGACTCTGCACCACATTCAATATTTTGTCCATGGAAAAAAAAAAAAATGGCCTGCTTTGCCCCTGGATTGACTACTGGGGGAAGAATGGCATAACTATTAAAAACCTTTTACTGTGTCCTTTACTGCAGCATTTCTCAACTCCAGTCCACAGTACTTCTCATTTTGTATGTCTCATTTACTCACACACCTGATTTTAAACATCAGCTTCTTAGCAGAGAGTTACATGAACTGAAATTTCCATTTTTTGAAGATGGAAGATGTGTGTCCTTCTGATGCAGTAGTTCAATCTTTTATGTATGCATTGTGAGAAAACAGTTGTAAATTCCTAATGTTTTGGTGCATTATAAAAAAAAGGTTAATGGTTCACATCTATATTTTATAACTAATAAAAAAGAAAAATAAATAACTTGCACTAAACCTTTTCTATGAAAACTACTTTATAAAACCTATTACTAACTAATTTCATATAATTTCTGCCATATGTCTACAAAATTTTTTTTTGAGAACAGAAATTTAGATGTTGACTGGTTTGTCTGAAGTCACCATTAATGTGGTCAGTGTTTGCTTTAGCTACACTCTTGGCCCTTGACTTTTTAATATTAGTTTTTTGCTGACTGCTTAAACTATGAAGAATCAGCATATGAATTTCAACGGTGGTGACAATAAACAAAAAGCAAGCTGCAGTGCATTCTGGGAGCACCAATCAAATTCAACCATGGCTCCCAGGATGCATTGCAACATATATAAATTCTGCACCTGAATTGTCTCAGTATTTTCTTTTATTTTTACAATTTGCTTTCATTTTTGCTATTTGTGTTGCAACTTATTAGTAGCTTGTTTTGTGATGTTCAAAGTTATGGTTATCTGAATATGTTGTTGATTGTCACCATTGCTGAGATTCATATGCTAATTCTTCGTGATTATGTGCAGTGGCGGGGGATAATACATTACAAATAACTCAAATTGTGTAATAATATTACTTTTTTCAAGTAGCTAGTAAAGTAACACATTATGTTTGAATTTCTATGAAAATATCTGAGTTACTTTTTCAAATAAGTAATGCCAGTTATTTTTTTCCCCATTTATTGATTGACAAGTCTTCTGTTGGGAAATTGGGAGTAAACATGATGTCACTGTATTCTAGATTAAATGTGAACGTACATTAATTCATCTCATTCACAAAAAACAGATTCAGTATAAAAACAGTGAAATGCAAAGACGCATCTACTGTACCACCCCTATTAGTCAAACGTTTTTTATTTTATTTATTTATATATTTATTTAATTTTTGTTATTATACCCTCATTGGGGGCTGAGCCCCCCTAAAATGAAAATCCTAGAATCGCCCCTGTTGAACATTATAACAATTTGCTTTATTTACCGGCTTTATTTATAAATGTAATTATTTTGTGCTTATTTGTGTTTAACCTAAACTACAAGTAGCATTAATGTAGACTTAATACCGGTAGCCTATTTAAATATGATTTTATAATTTATAGTTTTATGCTATATTGACCTACTTTATTACCCTCCACTATAATGAGCAGCAATAAACTACATTTTGGTATTTTATAATGCCTAGTCATACTTCTGTGGATATTTTGGCGAAAGTAACTTAAAAATAGTGTAACACATTACAGTTCAGTGAAAGTAATATTGTAATGTAATTAATTACTTTAAAAGACAGTAACTAGTAATATATAATGTATTACATTTTGAAAGTAACTTGCCCAACATTGATTATGTGTGCCACAGATGAGTTTTTTTGTTTGTTTTTTTGTGCACAAAATAAAAATGTTCACATGGTCAAAAACACAATCAGTAGAACAAAGAGCAATGTAACAATCAGTGAATCAAGCCACTACATAATGTTTTTTTTTCAGCATCAACCAGCCAACATTAACTGACCACATTTTCTCTTAGTTGGTTGTGCTCTTAAAACATGTATTCTAAACACAAAATTGATTTAGTGTCTTTTATTTCAGTTGATTTCATCTAAGGCTGTGACTGGAAGTCAGCTGCAGTAATTTTAAATATTTTATAAATTTATTTCTTAAATGGGAAATTTCGTTTTGATTAAATCTATATCTTTTTGTTTAGATCAAAACTAGAATTTAAATTAATTGACATTCTTCAACAAGAAAAATATACTTTCATGCCAGGTTTTATAAAACAGTTTTCATAGAAATATTGTTTAGTGCAAGTTATTTATTTTTCAGTGGCTCAAGTTATAAAATATAGATGTGAACCATTACCCTATGTAATATATATATATATATATATATATATATATTTCTATATATACTGTATGCAATTCATTATAGTGACTGTACTTTTAACTTTTATCTGCATTATATTTCTTTACAAATAAATACATAATTCATTTACCTAAATAAACACAAAGATTTTTAAAGCTTTATGATAAACACTGAAAATAGTGATAAAATATTGATGCCCTTTGAGTTAAAGTATACATTAAAGGTTTCTCAATGATTCAATGATAACAATTAGTTATCGGCAGTGTTGGTACAAGGCACTATATGGAACTTTTGGCTTGTGTGAAGTGATCTAAATTTCTCTTGGATATGCATTAGCATATCTGATGCCTTGGGAGTGTAAACAGGTTGTACCTGTAAACGTGTGAGTACGGACTAAGTCAGTGTGGCAGCAGTGTTGAGCAAAAAATGCCTCTACTAATAGTGAAGCTGTAAGTTTAAATGCTTTTTTGGTTGGCTTCATTCAAGTGTTTACATACTTCTGGAAGTCAACCAGCCAATGGTTTATTTATAGAAATCTTTACATATTAGTCAGTATATACATATTTTCTTTACAAGAGTTAGTCAAATACTGTACATAATATTTTAATGTCCAAAAACTAACCAGCTAAGCTTTCAAAAAACAAACAGCGAGACTGATATTTAACACTTCATTTAAGAATAATTGTCAAAACTTCCTCTTTTGCATTCTGCAGGGGAAAAACAGCATACAGGTTTGGAATGACAGAGCATGGATTAATAATGCTCCTTTTTTGGGTGAACTGTTTCTTTAAGAATAGGTGCCAGAACTCCTGGAGTTGACCTTGTTTAAGAGTACAGAGGACAGTACTTTGACTCAGTCTTCTTCTGGGAACATGTTTTTATTTGATCTGCGCTCACCAAACACACAATGACCATGAGAGATAGAGGAAGCGATATACTTGAAGGATCCATGAACTGCACACACAATCTAAACTGCTCTGTTTAATCCATAACCAACCAACATGGGAATGTAGTCCAGAGCACTTCCCATGTCAACTGGGAAGTGCACAGGTATAATGCAATGTTCGGTCACACTGTCTTTCTGTTTGTCTGGTTGATTTGAGGGCTTACAGATGGCCTCTCTGAAAGCAAGGCATCAAACTAACCAGCCTTGATGAAGGGTAAGTAAACACACTGGACTCTGGCCTTGAGTCGAGCCTTGCATTTCACTTTCTGCCATGTGTTTCTCTGTGTATGTGTGTGATGAAACTGTTCCACATTACACATTTAAATAGTAGCACTACTCACATTTTGTTCTTTACATTGCTGAGAAGTGGTAAGGTTTATGGGCAGAGTTAAGTACTTAAAAATATCTATGTAATAGTATAAATCTAACTATACTAATTCTCAAAGATAGAATAGCTGCTGAGGACATGAGAAAAATGAACAGAGAAATATATATATATATATATATATTCATTACAATAATACAGAGCCATAAGGTCTTTATCGGTCATCTATTAGATGCGTGTAGCGCCCTCATTCAGAATATTTCCAGGACTGAAACAAATTAAGACCCTAGGTGAACTTGACATTAACTAAACTCAATCATATATCTGAAACTGTAGTGTGTTGTTTTTCACTGCACTACAGAGACCTTGATTGCTCAAGGTCAGAGGTGTAGATATCCAAAAAGACTGTGTTTCACCCTCAGGTAAGAGTGTAGAACAACTAAAAGAACACACTGATATCACTTTAGAAATCTGAATCCTGAATTCAGCACAATTTCTCACTGAAAATGGAACATAAATACACTGAAAAAGGACAGTCAGCAAGCCTGACTCACACCCTTCAATAACTGCTAGAGCTACTGTATGTTTTGCCACACTGGAAATATGACAAAACCTCCACATTCAGAAAAACTATCACATTCAGTCTTATTCCGCCCTTTACCCAAACTGACCTATCTGCCCCTGACACCTGAACTTCACAAAAAGAAAATTTCACTATTGTGACACAGCTCACATTTCTTATTTCCCCAAAACCAAAAGGGAGGGGAAGTAATACTTTTAGGCACTGTAACACAATAATTGCAGTACATGTGATGTCTTTTTTCTTTTTTTGGATGTTAAAAATACTTTCACTTATCCTAGTCTGATATGCAGAGGTGCGTACACGATTAAAAGCTTCAGTTTACCAAAATTATTAAAACATAACACTTACTTCAGTCTAAATAATGATGGAACTCTCTGGGCAGCCATTTGAGTACCAAAGTCAACATTTCCACGACACTTTTACAGTATAGAATGCATGTTGTTAAGCTTGGGTCCAATATGGGCGATTTGTACGTAAGGCTGCTCCAATTTTTGCAATTGTCTTGATTCAAATCAAGTGTGTTTAGGCTACTGGCATTCAAGCTTCATAAGTTGTCCACTCCTGGGTGGAGTTCCTATAGAGTGCTGCAGCCGCAATGTCAAAACCCAGAAGACTAATTCACAACTGGTTCCCTCAAGATTTTCCTGTGGGTTTTCATAATGGGGTTTTCCAATTCATGAGTAAAATAAGGTCTGTGGTTAACACAACTTGTTGATACTTTGAAGTTCTTTCTACAACATAAACTGCACACACTCACACACAAAAATCATCTTATGTAGAAATGTAGAAACACACGTTTTTAAAATAAACTGCTTCAAAATTTGTGTTTTTTCAGCATAGGAGTGTATAATTCACACTGTCGAGCAAAACATAAAAGCACCGTCAAATTATGCTTACCACAGACCTTTAATTGAGTGAACCATCAGTCTTCTGGGTTTTGACATGATGGATGCAGCTTTCTATAGTGTGTGAAGCAGTGTCGAGTAACAAATCAGGGTCAGAAACACTGTAAAATGTAATTAGTTGACTTTACTTAGAAAAAGTGTGGAAACCGATTGCCTTAAAAAAACGAAGTAAAATGAAATAGGAATAGTATGTTGTACTGACAAATGCTTGCTTAGTATAGTTTACTTACACAAGTAGTTGTAGTAACTAACAAAGAACTGTTGGGAGTACTTGATTCTTTACTTTAGGTTTACTCTTGACTTAGTATAGCTACTCACTGACTCCCAGAGTGCATTGCGACATGAATAAATTATGCAATTGCTTTGCTTTACTGTTGTTGTTTGTATTTGCCAATTTCATTTGCTGTCTTGTGTCAGTAGTAGCACAACAAAAAACAAACTAACAAAAAAACAGCTCATAAAATGGTTATTGATACAGTTAATAAAAATAAATAAAATTCAGTTGTTACCATTGTTGTGATTCACATGCTGAATGTTGAAGTCTGTGTGTGACTCACACACATTAGCCCAAATATTAAAAGATTGTATCAATGCAGTTACAAGCCTCTTATAGTGTTTATAAAAAAAAAAGAAAAACAGTAAAATTGTAAATATAGATCACCTTCTAAAAGCAATCTATTTATTAATTTTCTTTCTTTGAAATCAAAGAACTCTGATTTCATGTTGCATTGCTGCAACAATAGAAAGAAAACTACAGTAATATAAACAAAGTTCCAAGTCCCCAACCAGAAGTAACACTATTCACTATAATGGTGAGTATTAAAAAAAAAAAAAACTTCAGGAAAATCAACATTAATTTATGAAGTCAGCTTATGTGATGTTCTCTCAAATATTTCAGTTGTATAGAAAATTCAACACTTCTGTTGTCATGTTGCACATTAGCAACATATTAGTACACTGCTACCTCTCACTGGTTTATTAATGTCATTGGTTTCTTTGTGGATACTTGAATATTTCAAGTAAACATCATTCAAAGCAGTAAGTAAATTGTTTTATTTGCCTTGAAAGTAGCTGTAACTTAATAAAGCCTAGTAAGTATAGTAACTAAGTAAAGATAACTAATTGTAACTAAGTAAGGTAAACTATTGGGTTTTACAGTGAATGAACTTTTCCAATAAGGGGCAATATTTGCAACCTGGAATTAATTTTAATTGGCATTTTTTACACTGGTATGGGATGTTTAAGTTCACAAGTAGCGCAATTTCTCATTTCAGTGGATAAATACAGACACGGACTCACACACTTACACAGGTAAAAGTCAAGGCGGTTGATTTGTGTGTGAAATTTGCATGGCTTGGCACACTTTCCCTAAGCAAAGTTTTAATCAGCCATCACATCTCTTAGACACCTACTGAGAAAATCCTTACCATGCAAAACATGTGCACTTCAATGTCTTCACACAGATGAAGCATGTGTTGGAGCTAACAGTAGATTTGTACACTGATCTCAGCACTATTTGCAAATTCCTCATTTATTTATGTAAATAACAGTGTTGCTACAGTTCCTGGAACCAGAACAACATGTCTTGTGTCTCCATATGTGTGTGTTAGTGTGTAAAAGAATGCCCATTTCTTCGATTCAGTCAAATTAGGTAAGCCATAGGTAAAAAAAAAAAAAATGACATCACTGAGATAATTTACTCTCTTGTATTTCTACTTTAGCTTCATCTTTGGTATTTTCTGAACAATCGAAAGTCAATGACTTTCCTGTCAAATTCACCAAAGACAAGATTATCTAAATAATTAATTAAGTAATTCTATTCACATTAACTTTAGGTGAAACATTTGAGACAAATTTGATACTTGACTCATCACTGAGAGTTTGCTCCCAAGATTTTTAAGAATTTTTTCTCAGAGCATAGATTAAGTCTTAAGGGCCATGGAGGCAGAAAACGCATGAGAGATGGAGAGATTCTGTTGCAGTGAGAAGGAGAGGGTAGATTTCTATCACATGACTCCAGCACATTTGTGCCACAGAAACACTCAGCAGTGGCGGGTCACCTTCCCCTATAAACACGCAAACAAACCCTTCCGCAGCATTTCTGTCTCACTCTTCTGCTGCAAAATGACGTCTTCTACCTATAGTGAAGACAGCAGAAACTTTCCATTGTTTTTATAATAAGCTAATTATGTTTTCACTATGCGTCCAAGAGCTCAGGTTTCATGTTTTGCTCCTTTTTGTATTGAATCATTTCTTATGAAGGCTTTAGTTTAGTTATAATTATTTTGCCTTTTTTTAGTTGAACATCTGTTTGTCTTTGTGTCTTTAAGTGTGTGCTGCGTGAGAATAGATAAATAGTGTTTTGTATAGTTTTTATATAAACAGGATTGACCATTTCACAATACAAAAATCATTTTGATAAAATACTGTCATTTAACATGCAGTATTGCATTGCATTGTAGTATTATAAATGAACTGCACCAAATGTGCTGAAGAGTGTGAAATGGGCCGCTCAAACAAACAGTGCATTTTAAAGCAATGTTTTGAAAACAGAGCCACAATGGTTACAATTTCCATAAAGTCATTTTACCAATGGCTGTCTTATAGTTGACTCTTAACATTAAGCAAAGTTAAGTCTGTGTGTGTGCGTGTGTGTGTGAGAACATACCTCAAAATCATTTGCCTTATTGTAGTGCATGTTAAGCACTTTGTAGAGCTCTGAATCACGGCTTACAATGATGTCATCCACTTCTGCCACACCGTCGTTTATGGCCTGCCTGGCAAACTTCTCCATCTGGATGTAGTAGAACTCTCTGAAATTACTGAACCACTTTATCAGCTGAGACGTGATGCACCTGTTAAACTAAAAGAACATTAAGCAAAGAGTGTTAAAAACTGAATAGTTAGTTTTAAAGAATCTCTATCAGTCTGCACTCACCTTCACGTCTGAGAAGTACATCTTGAGCATGCTGGAGCTTGGGTACCTGGTGTAGAAGAACATCAGTTTGGCCTTCTTCAGGTGATTTGGGGACAATCCCTCCTGGATTTAACACTAGCAGTAAAGGAAAATAAGCCCACTGCTAAGATTTGCTTGACATTATTTTCTCATCACTCAAGGTGCCGGCTCGTCACGTTCAATAAAACATGAAAAACACCACACCAACATATTTTACATCAGAAACTCATTTCACAGGCAAAGCGGGCAACGTCTTTCCCTACGCACTGATCCCAAACCTCCAGATGTCAAAGAGATAAAGATAGTATTTGCATGTTACCTTCAAATGTGTTTGTAACCTTCATTTTAGCAGGAACGGAACACAAATATAGCGGTAAAGGCTTTGGGAGGCTCTTTTGAGCATGGCAAGCTAGAAATGTTTTTCTTAGGTGACAATAATCTGACCCAACATTCTTAAAAAATAAATCATTGTTATTAGACTTTTTAGATTTTATTAGATCAGGAGAAGGCAAAATATTTTTTTTTTGAGTACTCAATAATGAAATTATAAACAAACAAACAAACAAACAAAACTACATAGTGTAGCCGATGTTATTAAATTATATATCTACCAAGGTCTTCTGTGTCAGACCTTTGAAGGGGAAGCAAACAGTTTGTCTGATCTTTCTGCCAACGCTGCACATTTTCCTCCATACTTTCAGCATTCATCAATGATCTATTTAAGATAAGAGCACATTGGAAGTTCAAACTGCACTGTGTGTGACACTCCTGCTGTTGTCCTGCACTGACCTCTGCCAGACAACAAAATGGCTGAGTGGGCAAATTTTCCAGACAAAGAGGACTGAGCTGCCTCCTTTAAGGCCTGACATCAGTGCAAAGCATTTTGTGTGACTGTCAAACAAAAACTCAACCACTGGCAGTATTACGTTGGACAGACAGGGGAAACTTTTATCTGCTTAAAATGCCAAAATGACTCAGAAATGAACATAACCATAGACCCAGTCCACCTAATTCACTACGTAGTCCACTACATTCAGTCACAGTTTGAGCAAGCAAAATTATTTTGTTTCGATATTATAGTGATACAGTTTCCTCCTCACAGATTCCACTAAGAGACTAGAAATAGGTGACACCTAGGTTTGCTATGTAAATTTCTTCTTACCGTTGTCTGATGAAATTGTCCATAAAATAAAAAGAATAATTGCCATTGATTAACATTAACATGGGCTATCATTTCAGAGACAAAGCGAGTAATTGCATTTTAATTAAACATTAATTAATAATTACATAAGACTTTATTCTAGGGAATAATGTGCACTGACCAGGAACATTTTCAAGATGTAAGTGAAATCAATTATGATTTCATGTTGACTAGCAAAGAACTTTTAGAATATAATGAAAAAGTAATATAACTATGGTAAACTATTTAAATGAGAGAAGCTTCTACAAACTGATTTGTAAAATCTTAAGCACCAAAAACTTTTCACTACTATGAAAAGGATATTGTACTGCCTGAGTATGGAGAGATGTCTGACATATCCTGGAGGTCCCCACATTCTGATTTGATGAGTGACGGCCCTTCAGCGGTGCTTCCCAGGAGAACTGGCGAGCAAGAACGGTTATGCACTAGATGCTGACTTGAACCCATTTTTGTTCGCAAGCTGGGGGTCTCCCTTGACAGATCCATTGAGCCAGGAGAGTCTTTACTAGAGTATCCTGTTGATGAGGCACCAAGCATGTTCTGGAATGAGTAACCCACCAGAGGAAGTGAAAATGGGTGACGGAATGACGGGGAGATGAAGCCTGGGTTTCCAGAAAGAGAAGATGGATGTAAGGAGGGATGAGGGTGACCATTCTGAGCTCCAGGATCCGAGGGCTGGTGGTGTTCGGACGCAGACTTTCGAACTACCAGTGGTAGTGCCTCCGTCTGATCATTGGCACAAGAAAGAGGGACCCCGACAAACGAGTCAAGAGGGCTGGGAAAGATAACGTCACCAAAGCACTGCAGTCTCTGATTAGCAGTGTGGAAGTTGGAGTTGTCCCCGTTAAAAGCATAGTGGTCCTCATTTGCCGGGAGCGATGGGAATACTTGCAAAAGTGGCCGTGGAGGTTTCGAAAAAACATTCACCACAGTGTCTACAACTTGAGACATGGCAGAGTTTAGCTCCTGCTTAAGGGTTTCTGCCAGACGCTTGCCTACTTCATGCATAGACATCAAACCTTTGCTCTTCAAGGAACCTTCATGTCTGGCCATCTCTCCATCCAGCAATGCTTGTTCACGGAGCAGGGCCTTCGCCTCATCCAGAAAGCAACCTGGATCCAAGCCTGCTATCTCATTATCAGATCGATCAGCCACAGAATTTTGAACAAGATGTTCATTGGTGCCACTATCACCAAGCATCCCATCAGATCGTACACTGTCTTCTGAGAGATTCCCTCCATCTGCTTCAGAATCTGTGCTGTCGTAGATCTGGAAGAACTTTTCTTGAAGCTGTCTCAGCTGTTTCTGCATGTCTTCCAGCTGTAGTTTTAACTGCCTGCGTTCTTCAACCTTCTGCTCTTTATGTGTGGAAACCAGCTGCTGGAAGCTATGCTGCTGCTGCTGAGGTAATTTTTGTTTCCTCTTGTTCTCACGATTGCTTTCTCGTGGGCTAAAGGACTGCACAGTCATCTCGGTTTCTCCCTCTAACTCCTGCACACAATCCTTTCCATTGGAAATAGAGGTTGCCATCACATTCGGTAAATGATTCATTCCACGAATTATGTTTTCAACACGAGCACGCTTGGCCCGAAGGTGATCTTCATTTAGCCGCTCAGAGTCCAAGTGGTTCAGTGAGATTTTTCCAAATGGTGAGAGACTCTCTTCAGCACTCTCCTGGGATGAGTTGCTGAAAGTGTCCTCCTGTAGTGGTTCAGGTTCTGCGTTCCTGGGGATTACCAACTCCCTGCCTCCTGTTCCTCTTGTTCCCTTATTGCTCTTCAGTAGCTTTGTGATGATAGTGGCACCAGAAAAGGGTATCATGTTATCCTCATATGAGCTGCCCCTTTTAAGCAGTTTGCGGAGAACGTTTGATTTGGCCTCACCAAACTGAGCCCCTTGGCAATCAAGCACATCCTGTTTCTTACTGTGATGGGAGTTCATGGCATCAGTGATGACAGTGGATTTGGCTGCTTGGGTGGCAGTGATGAAGGCAGAAGTTTGTGTTGATGAGGCAGATGAGCTAACAATTCTCTTCACTCCAATGTCTACTCGTCTTCGTTTAGTCTGTCGATTTAGATGAAACCCTGTATCATGGTCTGGCATTTCTGGTGCTTCTACTCACCCATTTCCCACAAGCCTGAACCTTCAAACCTCTATCACAGTCACCTACTGACAGAAGACCAGAACAAGTGAGAGAAACACAAAATAATCTTGAATCTTTTGTACTGGAATCATCATTTTTTTTTAAATAAAACAACCAAATCTAAAACATATATTTACAAAAACATTATACAGCTTATTATATTTAATATTACTACTATTAAATAGTAGTTAAGCCTTATTATTGATCTGAAGCAATGGACAGATTTGAATGCAGACATTCAACATCAACAATTTATCACCTTAGAATTACATGGTTCTGTCTGCATTCTGAGCACTTTGAGATTTTCAGCTTCAAAGTTTTTGCATTCCACAGACTTCTGTAGATACACCCATTTTTGTTTTCTAAAAAAAGGGCCAAAATGTACACTTACAAACAAAACATCACATAATGTAAATAAGTTGTCACAGAATAAGAATATGTGAATAACTAAATTTTGACAAAAATGTCAGACAGAACCTTATAATTCGTGGTGACGAATAATTGAATTTATTGAAATTATTGTAATTTCTATGAATTAAAATTGTGAACATCATTTTAGCAATGATTAGGGGTTCTTTGTCTTTTTTTCTGTATTGTTTTTTTTCTGTTTTGTGCTTTGTTTGGCCAGAAGTAAGAAAGAAAGAAAAAAAGAAAAAGGAAGAAAGAAAGAAAGAAAGAAAGGGACACATTTACCACTAACACTAGCTTGACAATGTGTGCTTTGTTATAACATCTATTTTTTTTTTTTTATGTTAGTAAATGTCTTTAAATACATACATACATACACGGACGGTCTAGTTTAAAACACATTGCCAACCTCTTACAAACGTTCTCTTTGTTTTGTTGTTGTTGTTGCTGTTGTTGTTGTTATTTTTTTTTAAACAAGTAAAAAGTTTTAACTAAATGAAATCATAAATGAATTGCTATGTGGTGTGACCAACGATTAAAAAGTATACATATAAATAATCTATTTATTTACTTAGAAATACCATTCAGTATTTACATCCATAATTGTATTTGCTTAATTGCTTTTTAATTTTTTTCTGCATGTTTCTGCTATTGAAAAGTGATCGTTACGTCAATGACCCATATTTAATATTTATTTATATGACGTGGACACATAGCCACATGGTCCAATTTATTGATAAGGGCAACATAGTTTCATTTTACGTTTCAAATCTCATATACATATCAGCATTTCACCGAAATCATATAAATAAATCACATACATAAAGAAAACGTCAATAGAAGTCAATAGAAGTAGATGTCCAAAAGAAAAATAAATAATGCAGGACGAGGGAAAATTCAGTTTAAACCTATGAAACGTTGGAAGACGGAGCGTTTCCAAATGAGTAAACGAGAAGTGAACGTCAGTACATTGTAACTCCCTCACCAAAAAACTTAATCATTCACTGTCGTACAGAACAAGAGGCCACTTACCTCACAAATGACTGCCAGGAAAGCTGCTGTGGTAAAATAAAAATCTTCCAGTTGGACGAGACGGTGGGGATAAAACAGAAAGTGAGTGACGGGCGAGAATGATGGAACAGTAGCCTACCAGACCAGCGCACTGCACGCGCTCCTCCAGCTGTAAGAAGCACTTAAAGACTCCAATAAGGGAAACAGGAAGACACCGCGTCATTAAATCAGTGTGATGTAACGCGGTACCCACCAATAAGAGCAACTTGATGACCACTCCACAAACCAAGAGTGATATTCCAATTGTGTATTCAAATGAATGCGCGTCTTTTCCCTTCATCTGACAAACCAGATTCACCCGAGTTCAGTCGGCATCGGTCGAACAGACTTTAGGCACAGACCTAAAGGTTTACCTTAAAATGTTTGCCTGATTTTGTTTCACAGAAGCCTAAAGCCAGAACCAAACCACGTTTTTCTGCACCACAGAGTGTCCAAGAAAAGAACAGCCCATCTTTATCTGCTGAAAGACAAAAATATAAGAAAGGATAATAACATTTTACAGTACATGTCAAGGTAATTATATATATATATATTTTTTTTTAATGGAAAAGGTACAGTTCTTTGCAATTAAACCCCACGTTAGGTATAGCAAGACAGTCTAGAAAATGTAACAGCTAGCCCATTCTTATTCTCATCTATTTTTTGATTTTCAGAAAAGATAGGTAAGTTGATTTCCCATGCTGCAAGCTAGTCGTTTTTGAGGATGACTGGAGCTTGTCAGGCATCATCAAACAACAATAAATACATTTTCCAACTGAAATTTATGACCATTGTAAAAGCATGAATTGTCCCAGTCATCTGTACTAATTTATAGGCTCCTTTGGAATTATACTGGTAAAGCAAATGCAGGAGTTTGTTTCAAAAACAGCACATCAATTAACAATAAAATATAAATTAACAATGACAATTTGCCAGCCACACCGGCCCCAGATCAAATGAGAAAAGATTGTGTGAGAGAGAAAAAAAAAAATAGTGTCTGATGTGCAACACACTTATTGGCCAACTAGCTGTTTATCTTTTTGGCTCACATGCTTTCGATAAACACACACACATACTGAAGTGCAATGACAGAACGGCCACTAATCTGTGATGGCCATACCAGATTAGTCTATCTATATATCTATCAATCTATCTATCTGTCTGTCTGTCTGTCTAGCTATCAATCTAGCTAACTGGCTGTCTATCTAGCTGTCTGATCTCTGATTATTTTCACATTATCAATGTCTTACTCCTGTGCTTTGATGTTCTCTTGACCTACTGATTGTGTGACAGAAGGTCACCAGACAGTATACTACAAACAGAACTCCAGCTTTACCTGTTATTTTCATAAAGACTAAGTGGAATAACATAGATAAGAGCGGTGCTTTTGTAGTACGTGTGCGGTAATTATAGTTGACCTCACAGTGCCTCATAGGTTAAACTGTCTCTTTTTCATTTAGCCATCTGTACAAGAAAGTAAAATGATATCTTATTATAACAACCACAGTAGAGAATCAGTTGAGGTCTTGCCAGAATCTACAAGTTAAATTTTTTGGCAGCTACACATGAAGACTAGTCTCTGGAAAAAACATTAACCTCAAAAATAACACCAACGTGAATTCATGCAAGAGTTAGTTTGCCCCCAATATGAAAATTTTGTAATTATGTATTCATCTTCATATTGTTCCAAAGTACGTCTGACTAGTTGAAAAAGTCCACTTTGCACTGACTCTGAATATTGGATTGATTTTATAGTTCTATCATGACAACTCTCAGAAGATTTTAGCATGGATAGGACAATAATAATGTATTTGGTCTTGATGGAATAGATCTGCTACGCTGCTGATGCTTTTGGTTATTGCAGTAGTTGTAGGTTATTGCTGCTGCTGCTGCTGCTGCAAGTGCAGTAATTTGCTACTGTCAATACATACGGCAATAAAGTGCTGTGAGTATTTTAAGACATACTGCTGCTGCACAAATAGCATATAAAATAACCTGTAGCAGATCTATACAGGTGGATCTGGGGAAAGTGGAGCATTTCAGAGGAAAACTGAAAGCACACTGCAGAATGCTCAAGTAAATGCTAACCAGCAATTTAAATGCAAAGCAGTAGCTCATTGGATTGCTTACCAACATGGACCAATCAGCTTGTGTCAAGTCATTTAACGCTGTGAATATCATCAGTTACATTAAGGATCCTCAGCCTGTGCCATCTAGAATTTCATGAAAGAACCTGGCATTTCTTATGCTTACATACAATCCACTACATAAATCTGCCCAGGCATTTTATACTGTGTATTTACTTTGCTTCTCTCAGCATGGTCCTTTTGTAGTCCATCAAATATGTCTCCGCTCAATGTGTGATAGAGCTTTTTTCAACTTTTTTCAACTTCTGAAATATTTCAGAAGGAATTTTTTGTATCTGTATTCTAAAGTGAAGATTATGATAATTCTCTAGTACTGACTGAAATCATTGTAAGCTATTGAGGTACATGTAAGTTTCTGGATAGTAATGACTCAAGTGTTACTACATCCTTCTAAAGGAATTACTAACCATTTGGATCCGTATTCTAAAGTGATCATGGTAACCCAACAATTCAAGCGTTACTAAAGCCATTGGAAGTATGACTATCCAGAACCTTACAAAAACCTTTTTCAACTTATGCTCCTAAATTGTAGAACAAACTTCCAGCCTATATTTCTGAGGCACTGTCACTTGGTATTTTTAATTCTTACCTGAAAACACATTTTTAAGCTGGCCTCTTGATTGTAATATCTATGTTCATTTCTTGTTTATGTATTTTTACTAGTTTGTGATGTTTGCGTTGTTTAGCACGTAAAGTGCTTTGAGAAAGTCCTTTAAAGGCACTATATGAAATTAAGTTTATTTTTATTATTTATTAGAGGAATCAGATACATGCTCATGTATATATATATATATATATATATATAGTATAAACTGAAACAAAATGTTTTGTTGGTTTAACTTAGAAATTGTACTTTGTGTGGTAACATCTACAATAACTGGTTTTGTTGAAATGAAAAAAAAAATGATTTAAGATGACTTTCACTTTGCTGCAACTTTAAATATATAATCATTTCAAATCATAATTTCTCATTGAACCAACATTCACTAATCAGCATGGAGCAGGTGTGCATGTTTTGAATGTGTTTGTTTTGAGCATTATTGGAAGTTGTATGTTGGGTCAATGGATTTAAGTTGAAATAACATTCTCTCATTTTCTGCTACATAATCTTGATTGGAGTAGGTTACAACAACAAAATTAGAATTATAGGTAATATCAGATAGAAATACCTCCTTAAACCAACAACTGCACAGGTTCACTTTTTACAGTGAGATTGTACTTTTGCCCTGAGCTGTCAGCCTTCATTCTCATAAATCTACTTTTCTGTGGTGAGGAGGGCACTGCACACCTTGTCAGAAACACCCACATTAAGCACTAAATAAACCAAAACATCCTGCCCTCTGCAGCACTCCAGAGGCCCCGAACGAAGCCTGTGGCACACCAGCACTGCTCTTCGTTGGGGCAGGTCGCGTCTCCTTCCCTTTCATTCATCTCTCAGTCTTTCCTCAGTCACCTGGCATCTGTTTGTATATTGTGTGGTTCATGGCTGTTCTCCACTCAGAGCTTTAAAGCATTTTTTTTTCCATTCCAATGACTTCCTGATCCCCGTGATGTCATAATGGAGGAAAGTCGGTACTAAAGCGGAGGATGCAAACACCCATTTCCTGTCGTGTGCCAGACCCACTGATGTGAGACTTTAATTGTGATCCTGGAAAGGAAGTGTTCCATATCTGGGACATTAGATAAAGAGCATGTATCATGAAATTTTAATGGCTGCTCAAATTTTATGGGTGTTACAAACAAAATCATTTACAATCAAATCATACCCTGTGCACAGAGGTGATGTTGCTTGTATTATAAAAACATAAATCCACATTTACTTTAATATCAAAAATGTCAATATTACAGCGTGCTGCTGGTTCTTGAGTTTTCATTTTTATTCTGCTCAATCCCCATTGTTCTCTTTCTAAAGCGTCACTCGTGTCTCTTACCTGAAATTCACAGGGACACTTTAAAGCTTAATTCCCTGTCTTTTTTCTTCTATTATAATCCCTATTAGATTCTTTTTAATGTGGGAATATTCCTATAGTACAGAAACACAGATAACTGTCTTAATGATCTGCCTTAATGGCAGAAAGCATTTAAAAATATCTATCAATGGTTTTAAAATCCAATAACTGAACTTAATAAACATTCAGAAATGGTACAGCAAAATGGAGCTCCGGCAGAATATCCTCTTCACAGCTGAAAACGGTATACCATGATTATAATGGACACACAAACTTTTCAAAGAAAGAGTTCCATCATTAGTGAATAACTACAGTACACAGGAACAAATGACTAATGCACTATTAACATTTTAGTAACTGCTACTGACTAACAAGAAATTCTGATTAACGAATCAGTAAGTAATAGTGCTCAGTTGAGAGTGGAAGTTCACTATTAGCTAATCAGTAACTACTATTTTTTCATATCTCCCGAAGAACTACTATATATAGGTTCATAATTAATGTGAATGATGCAAAATGTACAATTAATTCTAAAGTAAAGATCATGGAAACCCACTAGTAATGACTCAGGTAATACCAAATACTTCAGAAGGAATTACTCATTTTTTGGATCCGTATTCTAAAGTGAAGATCATGGTAACTCTCTAGTAATGACTGAAATTATTGTAAACTATTGAGGTATATGTAAGGTTTTGGATAGTAATGACTCAAATGTTACTACTTCTAAAGGAATTACTAATTATTTGGATCCGTATTCTAAAGTGAAGGTCATGGTAACCCACTAGTAATGATTCAAGTGTTACCAAAGCCATCGGAGCTATCCAGAATCTTACAAAAACCTCAATAGTTTTTAATTACTTTAGTCATTACTAAAGAGTTATCATGATCTTCACTTCAGAATACGTTTTTAAATAATTAGTAATTCCTTCTGAAGTATTTGGTAATATTCGAGTCATTACTAGTGGGTTACCATGATCTTTACTTTAGAATTAATTATACATTTTGCATTATTTACATGAATTATGAACATCTATATAGTAGTTCTTAGACGTTCTCTGGGAGATATGAAAAAAATAGTAGTTACTGATTAGCTAATAGTGAACTACCATGTTCAACTGAGCACTATTACTTACTGATTTGTTAATCAGAGTTTCTTGTTAGTCAGTAGTAGTTAATGTTATTAGTTCATTAGTCTTTTGTTCCCGTGTAGTTATTCATTAATGACACACTCGTAGCCATGTGATATCTTTCTATATAGGCCCACAGCTCTCTTGTGCCAGTAAAGTCATTAAATTAATGTTGCACCCAAAAGGAAGATGTTTCAGATCAAACATAGTTTCATCTTGATTTTATTATTGAATTAGCATTTGTGGATCAAGTGGCCATTTTCGATTTTTTCTCCAATTGCAAGTACAGGTCTTTGCAGGAAAAGAGTTACCAGACGAGGCCAAAACAGAGGGCCACACAATTAAAAATGGACACTTTTGTTCTTCAGAGACCTCATTCTCCTCCACCGTAATGCCACATATAGTAACTAAGCCTAAGTGAAGCAGCCACCACTAGATGGCACTGCAGAGATGCTGTGTATTTTTGTCTTCTATTTTGTGCTCGAATAGTGTTAAAAAAAAAGAATGTATTTCATGTTTACACACACACACACACACACACACACACAAACACACACGTTTGTTTTTTTGAATTGTGGGGACTTTCCATAGACTTCTATAGTTTTTATACTGACAAAACGATATTGTCTATCCCCTAACCCAACACTAACCCTATACCAGGGGTGCCCAAACCTGTTCCTGGAGATCGACTTTCCTGCAGAGTTTAGTTCCAACCCTAATCAAGCACACCTGTCTGTAATTATCAAGTGCTCCTTGAGATCCTAATTAGCTGGTTCAGGTGTATTTGGTCAGGGTTGGAGCTGAACTCTTACAGAAAACATATTTGCATCGTTACACTTTTAGATAAACATCATTTACTATTTTTGATAATTTTTTAACATTGTGGGGACCACAGACTCACAAAAGTGTGAGTTGCAGCCCTGGAGGCTGTAACATTTTTTTTTTTGCTCGTCCCTTGAGTCTAGCATGTTTTTCTTCACTGAATCATTTACATGGTCCTGCATTTGTGTGACGGGCTTGGAGCCTGGAGCCTGGAGCACATCTTTTATTATGTCATTGACATAGGCAATAAAAGGAAATAATATTTTAATAAAATGTTATATTTGAAAATACATATTTAATAAAAGTACAAAAAGATTAATAGCAATGAAAAAACTCACACTGAAAGATTCAGCGACGTCTGAGAAGTTGCATGCCTGTCTTCCAAAAATAAGGTAAAACTGTGAAAACGTCTGATATTAAACAGCACAACATCAAGGTATTTGGTGCCATATTTGTTGTTTGTCCTGTTTTCCAAGTGTGCTGAGAAAAAAAAACAGTAATACTGCTTACTTAAAGCGCTCATTACTCCATTTAACACACCTGATTTGACTCCTCAGCTCAATGAGTAGAGATTTAATTTGGTTTGACCTAGGACTGGGTTAAAAATCTGTAAAATTCAATACATATAAAAAAACACAAACCAACACATTCTCACATTGAAAGGTTATACTATTTCTTTGGAAATTTAAATCTTGGCCATTTTTACAACCAGAGGCTGCACAATGTTGTATCTTGGAAATCATGTTGACCTTTTCAAGATGGCAGATGCATCAACAAGTCTGGAGCTGTCGAATGTGATATATACCTATACATATCTATTCTTTTCTATTTTTCACTACTGTAGTTTAATAGTGTCTCAAATTATGACAGATCAATACTATGACAGATGAAATACTTTTTTATAAGCATATAGCATATTAACATCACAACATTTTGTCTTGATGTTGCGCATACACACCGAGGGGGAAACTGTACCAGAGAAGGTTTTATTATTTGAAAAAGCCAACGTCCACAACTCTACCATTGGTGAAAGCATAATGGGCAACTTGGATCATGTGTGCCTGATGTCGTTTAATTTCAGTCAGAGTTGTGCAACGTCAATTGGTCTGTGGATACCACAAACGTGCCAAAAGACTAAAAAAAAAAAAATCCTAACAAGTTCAAATTCTTTTTCTTGCTCAAGAAAGACACATTATGAGAGAGTATTTAAAAAAATGTAAATTTATTTTATTCAAGTCTGCTAAAACTGAATTATGATTCAGAGTTACTCATCCTGAATTTGAAGGTTGTACTACAAATAATCTTTATGTCAGTTTGATTACATGAGCTGTACATTATGTGGCATGCTCCATTTGTATGCCTTAGGAAAATAATGTAACCCTTGGTATATTTAGTTTGACATATAGTGTGAGCTATGATATCACAGAACAATATTTGTGGCAATAACTCTTTAACCCTATAAGGCCCACTGTTCTAATATTACAACAGCTTGACTAAAAAATACCCTGCTCATTTTTTTTCCTCTCCAAGACCACATTTACCCAGTTAATAGGTCTTATTGTTTAGCCTTCCAATGCAGCTGGATGCTAGATTTTTAAAATAAGTCTAATACATTAATAAATAAATAATTTACTTAGACATGAAGGAACACAACTTTCCCTTGAAGCACACCATCTTGTTTTTCTGGACTGGATAAATAAACATTTAAGTAAGTAAAATGCCCCAAATATTTTTTTTTCTGTGATTAGTAATATGTCTAAAGATCATGTGGATTTGTCGAATGCTTTGATCATTTTAGATTTTGAGCTTGTTATGTCAGTGTTGAAATTTTGCAACATTGGGTTAAAGGGGTAGCAAAATTTGCCTGCACACCTTGCACATTACATGGATGAATTGTACTTCTCACCTGTTCCATGTAAAAAAAAAAAAAATGCTAGTAGAAACACTTTCTTTCATGATTGACAAGTTTTAAATGTCTTCTTTGTTACAATTTGGGTTTCCATCAATATTAAGTAAGCTGAAGAATCATTTATTTCCTAAAAGCTAAAGAATTTGTGTAGCGAAATTTGAAAAATCTGTATTTATCATTTATAAAATATACTTAACTGGTCCCGTTTTTTTTTTTCTGGGCTTTGCTTGTTTGCCCAAATATACACCTGCTGCATGAGGGACAGGTGATAATGTACTGCAATTTGGGGGTATCAGTGCTATTAGCATGATAAGTAACGGCATGTGTGAATTCTGTAGAATGGGTGAATTATTTACAAGGTGTAAATTTGGTTGGGATTGATTTGCATTGAGATTATGCAGCATAGAAAATAATCAGTGTTTTTTTTTTTTCTATTTCAGAATGCCATCAGCCAGGAAAGACTCATCATGTATGATATCACTGGTGCTGTCCAAAATGGGAACAATGACTTTGAGATGGACACTGATACAACTGATGAGTTCTCATGCAAGTGATGAAAGTTTTAATTTAGTTTCTGTATATAATCTGAGCAACAGCAATTTAATTTTAATTTTAATTTATTTATTTATTTTTTTTAAAAATATGACTTACTGTATAATTATAGTGTCATTATTATTGTATATACTGATATAGGCCACTGATATAAGATTTCAGAAGCATTACACCCTGCAAATAAACATTTGTTCAGATAGTGAGTAAAACACTAAAATTCTGGTACTTCGGGAGCCCAACGATGCAATATTACAACATTTCCCTAAAAACTCACTAAAACGTCTAAAATGTAAAAACCCATTTATTTCTGCATTAGAGGCCTCCTACAACAACATTTTGAAGGTACATTTTTTTCAATGTTTTTTTTTTTAATAACTTTACAAGGTGTGATGTTTTGTTTTCCCTGTAGAGATTTTTCCTGTTCTGACTGTTATGTATGTTTACATAATAATAATAATCACAACAAAACACGCGAGAAACGATACAGGAAATGACGTAAGAGCACGCGTACGATAGGAGTTCTCGCGCGAGACTGGAATTCTCAAAAACAATGAATCCTGATACGGTGGTAAGCAAGCAGCTTGCTTTTCAAGTTGTTTGTGCGTTGATTTGCAGCGAAAAACAGAAACAGAAAAAGAAAACTAAACGAATATGGAAGAGAGAATGTCTGGGACGGCACGAGCAGCCTCGGTTGTCTATTTTGCAGAGGGAGTCGGAGGTAAATAAACCATTTTGCAATGGATGCAGGAAGCTGCCTGCGGGCGTCGCGGCTCGTAAAGGCAGTGTTTCTGCTTTGTTTTTGTTTCGAATAAGTGTAAAGCTTACGTGTATGTGAATGTATTCATGTAGCAACCCCAGTCTATGGTAGCAACTATGTGTCTGTTCTTGCTATACGATAGATGACTGATGAGAATGGGTTCGGGGATCTGATGTGGATGACGGCAGAGGAATTTGAGTTTTTGTTGCGGATGGTGGGACCACTCATAACCAAGCAGCACACAAAAATGAGACGGGCAATATCCCCAAGAGATCGCCTGTCTGTGACCTTGCGGTTTTTGGCAACAGGTAGGGTCTGCCAGGGCGATATCCAAATATCCGCTGATTCAGCTATTGCCCATTTTAAGGGTGTGTTATTGTATATTTTGTCATTAATTTCTTACGCAGGTAAAACATTCAGTTCCCTCAGTGCACAGTACAAGATTGGGGCCAGCACTATTTCACAGATAGTTATGGAGACCTGTGGTGCTCTGTACCAGCTCATGAAAAAAGACTTTTTGAAGGTGAGTTCTGATCACCACCATTTACTCAAGTACAGTGCACATTTATTACTGTGTAATTTTAAGTAAAATTAGTTCCACCCTAAACATCTGCTGCAATAATACACTACAAAATAAATTTAGTGTGGTGCCCGGGAAGAAACGTCTACAGTTAATTTAATCTGTGGTGACATTGACATTTAAAAATGAGGGTGCGTGGTAACGTGTCATGACCATGCAATGCAAAGTCATGGCCTCAAGATCATAAACTGAACAAATTTTAATGTGTAAACAACCATAACAACCTGGGATAATCAAAAATTGGGATTATTAATAACAAAGACTAGACTTTGTTAATAAATAGAATTAAGGATGACAGTGTGGCATTAAGATATGGGTATATTGCACATGCAGTGTGTAGGCAGCTTTCAAAGTCAAAATTTTATTAATCGTTTAGTCGCAGGAAAAAAAATCCACAGGAAGTGGCAAAGTCACGTAGTCTGTGACTGATAGATCGTTGATGGCTGGTCTACGTGGTAATACTGCACTTGGGGCAGGACATCCAAACGCTCACCTATCATTCATCAACTTCAAATATGGCTTATCATTTGAAACATATAAGTAGTAGCAACTTTACATGACTGCTCAATCTAATGTTAACCTAGAAAATGTGTGCTATTGAAGTGTCTGTGCAGAGTGTGGAAGCTAAATATTAGCGCTCTCACTGCATGACAGATGGAGGTGCCGGTGGGCTCACTTGCTCTTAAAATACTCCAGAATTTTGTTCATACAGATAAGAATGCATATTTTGCATCTGTAAAGACTCTACGTTTATTTGTGTGCTATCACAATAACAACAAAATATTGCACTTTTGTAAAATAACGAAAGCAAACAGGATGTGCTTTCTGCCGTCTCGGTTTCTGTGAACTTGATTGAGATGATTCAGTGTCGCCAACTTCATCTCTTAAGCCGAAAACAAAGAAAGCACTGGTTTATCAATAAATGATTAAATGCCATCTCCTTTCTATTTTTCCCAGACACATTCATAATTGTTATATCTGCCGGTGTACTGTGGCATGCGCTTGAGTCCTTACTAGGCTATGTAGGCAATTAAAGGCTCATTATTATGATTTAAACAGCTTATTAAGAAATGTGCGATTAGTCAACTAATGTGTAAAATGAACGACTACTAGTCAACCAGAAAAAATCTTTAGTCGAGGGCAGCCCTAAAAACCACTAATTATCTTCATAGTTATCTTTACTAAAGTAGTCTATTATTGATTAGTGTGAAATGAAATATTATAGCCTAAAATAAAGGTTCAATTACCACAAAGCGAAGCTGAATAATTTATTTGATAAAACTTATAAAGTCATATAAAATCAACGCTTTGGTAAGTTGGTATTAGTATTTACAAAACACTTACTTATGTAGTAAAATAGCTAATGCAGAACATTAATTGAGTGAAACATGAACTGAAGGGGAAAATAAAATAAAGATCTACCTATAAATATATTAAACAGAAATATTAACCCTTATGCACCACATGATACATATTCTTTAGTCTCTTGTAGGAGGCATGAGAAATATTTTTTTCATCTAGTACTGGTATCATTATCGTAGTGGAGGTTGTTTGGAGTATGGGGTTCACATGACTTGGTTAAAACAAGCAATACAACTGATAGTATCAATTGTGAACATTGTTTTAAGATGTTGAAAAAGAAATTTAAGTCCTATGTTGTTTGTGCTGTTATTTATCACATTTTTAAATACCTGTATCCCCTGAGATACATTACCAAATTAGGGTATTAAATGAAGTTCCAAACGTAGGTTCGGGAGGAGCCTAATCATTCAGTCCTGTCAATCATTATTACAAGCCTATATAAGCAGCTCTCATTGCACCGTCCCAGCCTCTGTTCTTCCGGCATCCCTCCACCTCCCCTTCTCCTCCCTCTAAGTAATATCAGCAAGTTACTCTGAAAATGTAATTAAATTACTGATTACTCCTTTAAAAAGTAATCAAATTACTGTTCTGATTACTTCAAAAGTAATTAGTTACATTACTCATTACGTTACTTTTTTTCTGTACATCCAATTTACGTGAAATAGTGAACTTGTGTGTTGCCTACCATCCCAGCATAAACGCTCCGATAAAATATCTGTTAAAGCATCAACATTCACAAACCACTGTTATTTTAACTAAAAGCAATAGGCTGCTGCGTGTGTGGTTGCAGAATGCACGGCATTTCGAGCGGTGAGTGGATTCTCTGATTGTCCATTGCATTTCAGAAATCATCATTGTTCAACGCTGCAAACACGTTATAAATAGAAACTCAGCCTATGCTTACGCCTGTTAATCGTTTTTGTTTTATATAGTTGTTTTTTTGCTTTTGTGCAATACATGAATAGCAGTTAATTTGTTTTAGATATTTTGCGGGAGTCCGCAAATCATTTTAGCCCGCGCCCGCACCTGCACTCGCCCATCAAGTTCTGTACCGTGCAAGTCTTGTACTCTCTGTTGTGTCGAGTCCAGTGCCAGTGGATTAGAGACCACTCTCGCTGGACTTGACGCAACAGAGAGCGGTGCGGTATGACAATAGAAGCTGATGCGTTCCTCTCTGCACCCGGTACGTTCTCATTAAGTTTTAATGTGCCGTGTTGCCCTTTCAGAGGTTTTAAATTGGTTGTGGAGTTTTTCACGGTTGAAAAGGATTCCTTCCCCTCTAATTGACAACGCACAATAATGTTCTTGCCTTTGACAAATAAACTAAAAATAATGATTGTATTTCCAGCTACAGAACGCGTGCTATTCCACTCTCCATGCTGACTGTTTTCATTGGTAGTATTCGCCTTACAGGCGCTTACCAGTCAAAGTAGTTCTCAGGTAAAGGACGTCGCATGTGGTAGCCAATGCCCTTTTTATAATCCACATGATAAATCACATTCTGTCAGCAATGATGTAACGCAGCGGTAACGCATGCTTGTAACTATACTCTAATTACTAATTTGAAAATTATAACACGTTAAATTACTCCGTTACTAAAAAAATAATCAAATTACAGAAACGCGTTACAAATAAATGCGTTACTGCCCAACATTGGTGACAAGTTAAACTGTGCCCACTATACTGGCTATTTAATTCTGGGGTGGTGCGTGGCTCCTTACCGGCCCTCCTTAAGGCCCTGATATACTTCAAACGAAATCAAAGAACGAACTGATATGACGTCATTTCGAACAAAATCAGGCCAAAACGAAGTTCGTTTTGAGTTTGTTTCGGCAGTTCAAAACAGCTCACCGAAGCAAACTTTCTGGGGTAGTTTGTTTTGGCTTCTAAACCCCTTTAAGCTACCATTGGTCCGTGGTGATTACGCAATCAGTGGGTGTGTTCGGGAACTCTTCTTTGACAGGAGATTTTTTTTTTTTCTTCTGGTTTTATTACTCATTCCACGGAGGTCAGACCTCAAATCCACAACAACAGCAGCAACAAGTTACTAGCAATATGAATACACTGGAGTGTCGAATAGCTGAGCTGGTACAAATGTATCTGCACCTGTACGATCGCTCACGGAGAGACTTTAAAGTTTCATGGAAGGCATTCAAAACCTAGAAAGAAATTGCAGCGAAGCACAAGTTATGCAAAGCAACATGAAGAAACATCTGAGACAAGTTTTTCAAAACCATGAAAAGAATGGAAGGAAAGAGATAAGGCGCTGAGTAGCAAACACATTTTTTTTTTTTTTTCAAATAAATGTTGTTGCACCATACTTCTGCTGCTGTTGTTTTTTAGTAAGCAAATTTAAAAGGTATACATTAAATGAAATGCCGAAAGAACATTTAATAAAATGTATGAACAATAATAAAATCAAGAAACCGGTTTGTGTTATTTAGATGACTCCGATATTTTTTTTATTTTTTTATTTTTCTCACATCATGCTAAAGTTTTCACTGTGAGACTGTGAGCCATTCATAAAGGACTGATTATGGAAAATGAAATATGGAATTGTTCTTTTGTCTATAATATTCTGACCATTGGTACCCATCTCACACCTAGATGCATTTCATTATTGTTGTGTTTAGTGTCAGATAAAAAATTCTGTATTGTTGCATAAATTATATTATATGATTGATTACGGATTGAGCTAAACCCTGTGGGACAGTGGGCCTCAAGGGGTGGAATTACCCACCACTGAGGATGAAGATGAGACCGCTCAGCAATGTGAAAATACAAGAAATGTCAGTGCCTCAATTTTAGGACACTTGGACATGTCATACATGCAGCGTATTTGGAATATTGCATATTTGTTTGCATCAGATAAATCGCAGAATTATTGATGTCTTTGGCTGTTATTTTATACCGTAATAGGGTGACTATCCTGGGAGAGACAGCTCGTAAAATCCAAAGACTCAAGTGATATTGATATTCACAACACTGCATTTTTTCATCTGTGAGGAATATAAGAATCAGTGTACAAATCTTTGTCTTAATTGTTTTTCTGTTCTGTTGCTAGACACCATCAACAGAGACAGAATGGCGGGCAATAGCCCAGGACTTTGAATCGAAATGGCAGTTTCCACATTGCCTAGGTGCACTTGGTGGGAAACAGATTTATATACAGCCTCCAGCAAAAAGTGGCTGCCTTGACAATAATAACAAGGGCAGATTATCTGTGACAATAATGGCTGCTGTGGATGCAAATTACAAGTTCATCTATGCTAGTGTGGGAACCCAAGAGAAGGTCTCTGATGCTGGACTATTCGCTTACTTGGACTTGTGTAAAGAGATGGACCAGGGTCAGCTGAATTTTCCTCCACCTGAACCATTGCCCAACAGTGACATAATGATGCCGTACATGTTTGTGGGTGATGAGGCGTGTCCTTTAAGGCCTGATCTCATGAAGCCGTATCCAAATAAACAGATGGACCACAGTCAGCAGGTACTGAACTATCGTCTTTCAAGGACACGCAGAGTTGCAGAAAATGCATTCAGCATTCTAACAAACAGGTTAAGGGTTTTCAGGAACACCGTATTCTTGGAGCCAGAAAAAGTGGTTAAGATCACTATGGCCTCTCTATGCATCCATAACTTCCTCCACGAGCGCAAGTCTGAGGCGTATACACCTCCAGCCTTTGCAGATTTCAAAAATGGGGACCACAGAATTGTTGAGGGAACCTGGAAGAATCAAGGGAATGGATCTTTTCAGCCAGTCGAGCAAAGAAGGGAACACAATGCATTACTTATGCCAGAAACGCAACGAAACCTTCTGCGTGACTATTTTGTCTCCCCTGCAGGTTGTATTCCTTCGCAAGAAGAACACATTTAGTATTGTAGGATTTTTGTAGTGGAGACCACTGTTAAATCTCAAGAGTCAAATGTTTTCTATAGCACTCTTCACAGTGTTTCAAAGCGGCTTTACAGAAAGACCCTTTTTTACAGCATTGCCTCTTCCCCATACCCCCCCCGCCCTTTTTTTTTTTTTTTAAGAAAAGTGAATTTGCAAAAAGATGTGGTTGTGGTATTTTGGTACGCAATGTCTTGTATGTATCATGCCTTCAGACCAGTGGTTTTCAAACCAGTCCTGGAAGCACCCCTGCCCTGCACATTTTGTATGTCTCCCTTATCAGACACATTCAATTCATGTTGTGCAGTTTCTACTAACGAGCTGATGAGTTAAATCAGGTGTGTTAGATGAGGGAGACATACAAAATGTGCAGGGCAGGGGTTCTCGCAGGACCGGTTTAAAAATCACTGCTTCAGACCATACAAGTTGCCTATATATTGACTAGGGTTGGGTATCGTTAGAATTCTATCAATTCCGATTCCACTTATCGATTCCAAATCTTTTCGATTCCCAGTTTCGATTCCAATGTGATTGAAATATGATATCAAGCATATTTATTCTGTTTCTTTTTTACTAAACATTTAGTTGCAGTTGAATGCAATAAACAAAAATCAACAACTGTGTTGTTGTTGTTTTTAAATGGAAGTTGTGGTTCTCTTACGATTCTAAAGAAAAAAAAAACATTAGACAACTAAACAATCACATGTAGGCCTAATTCATAGGTGAATGATTCAGTGATTCCCTCACGATTTACTTGGTTCATTACTGGATGAATCAGTGTTTTTGAATGAATGATCAAAGACAAATACATTATTAACAGCCCCTTTTCACCACCTACTGGCATAACAACGTAATCGATCAATCTTTAACATTGTTTGGAATGCCAAATTAACTTTCAAAAGGATGATTTACTCTATTTTGATGTTTGTAACACTGTGTGGCTGAAAATACTGTGGAACTGTTCATATACACACGCAGATTTGAATGTTCAAATCACACTAGTATGATCGTACGCTGCACGAAAGAGAGGTTGAGGAATCAAAGGAGATGAATCATTGTAATTTAGGAATAGAATCACGTTGGTATTTGAATCGTGTTTGTGATCTTTAACGATCTGTTAAAAAAAAACCAAAACAAAAACAACCGTACATAGGAATCGAATCGATAGGCGGAATCGAAATTTTAATTTCACAAGAAGTATCCGATTCTGGAATCGGAATCGATTTTCGATACCCAACACTAATACTTACATTGTTTCCGATGCATGTAAAAACAGAGACTATTTTTGTAACCTTTGTTTAAAAAAAACCACAAATGTACAGTAATTGACCGAGTACATAAAATAACTGTTTAATGTTTTTTTTTTTATAACGTGCATTAGTGTGTACATTCTTCTTTTTCTTCTTCTTCTTCTTCTTCTTCTTATTGTTATTAACATTGTAAGGTCAACATTGCTTATGCGGTTTACACCAATAAAATAAAATCAACCTTGTTTACACAAATGGACTTGTAATGTTGGCTGTTAGTATATATGTTTGTTTGTCTGATTGAATCTATATGTCTGGCACATTTAAATATTGTCACATTCTTTACTTTTTAGTATTATTTATTTATTTATTTATTTATTTTGTTATATGTCTAAAGGGTTCTGTATTTGTTACATGTAAACATTGTCACATTCACTACTTGCATAATAATAAAAAATATAAATAAATAAAATAATAAAAAAAACCTTATTTACACAATGAAATCAACAGTATAAACATGTCACTACTACTAATCTACATCTAAGTAAATAAACCGTACAGCTTTCACAGCCTGTCATTAAGATCAACAGGTGGCAGTGTTTAGTAAACCCTGGGGTGTTATGTGTTGTTGAGTGGGCGTGTACTGCTAGCAAAGTTATATTAACGAATGCGTACAGTGTTTGGAACAGGATCTGTTTCTTTCAGTATCATGAATAGCATGTTAGTGATGTTCATTTTCAATCTGGTTATATTGGCTGTCTTGCAATAGCCTTAATTCAGATCCTACCTGGTTTGCAAAGGTACTAAATGCACCATGTGTTGGATCTGTCTCAACTTTCGCTTTCCATCCTTGCAGTTGGTGGGGCATGTAATTATTAAATGGGAGAGCAAAAGTCTGTGATGTTTCTGGTGTTCCAGGTTTTGAAAATGGTGTCTTGACTCTTCCAGTGTACTGTGTACTCAGGGTTAAAGCCTTAGTCTCAACCCCCTGAGATGTAAGCAAAATAAAAAAAAAAAAAGAAAAAATAATTTGTTATGCATTCCACAATTTGATGTGTATGCATCAGAATCTTTCCATTGTGCAAAAAGTTTCTTTCTGGAGTAAGGCTGTTTAGATTATTCAAATGTTGTTCATTCATTGGTTCTTTTACTGATCACACCAAGGCTCTTTGAACCCAAAATGGTTCTTCTATGGCATTGCTGTGAACACTCCCTTTTGGAAACATTACCTTGAAGAGTGCACTTGTAAAGGTATCTCAAGTCTATCTCTCGTTATTAATCAACTAATATCAGGCCGTTACTCCTGCTGGGATAATAAAAGAAAACCCCAGTTATGGTACAGCTCAGAGGAAACCTTCAATAGGCATTGGTTCTCCTGCCAAACTTGTCCTCTATTTCTTATGTCCAAGCAAATCAGGGAGAAGCCTTTTTCAAAACTAAAGCCATGCTTGCTAATGTTCTGAAGCAGGTCTATGACTCTTCCGTCTGAATTTTCCCTTGCTCTGTCTCATTGGCTGTAAATTGATATTACTTCCAGTCAAAGCACATTTCACACTGCAGGACTTGAAGTCACAAACAGGTCTGTTAAATATTTCTCTGACATTTGGGCTTCTTTCAGGTCTTTGAAAATTTACATTTGGAGTATTAAAATGATTGCCTGAACTCTTGGTACAGACATCATGACAACCATTAGGGGCCAAGAGTAAAGTAAAGGGCCCTTCCATTATTAAGGTCTCACAACACCGGTACTGCGGTACTGGCCCACTTCAAGCACTGGTATAATGGCTAATGGGGAGCAGTGTAAGGACAGATTTGTGTCATGTGTGCATTCAGTTACTGCCATGAATTTGCGTAAATTGTTGTGGAGTGTAGGAAAAAGGTGGACACTGTACAGAGAAGCCATTAACATCATGGGCTTCTGATTTATTTTGGCTGTCTATTTTTAAAACAGAAGTATTGTTCGAAGTGTTGTTTATAGGTGTTTTAATTATAAGTTGTGTATGAATTTTGTTTTGGACATACTTTCACTATATCTGCTGCTTCTGTATATTCTGATATTCCTTTTGGTGGTACACCGGTCTGAGAGTGTGTCATTTTGGCCATTTTGGGGCATTATGGTTCTTCTCCAAATCACATTTTAGTTTGCCTTTTAAGATAAACAGTACTATGAATGTCACTTCCTATAACGGCATGTAGCTCTATTGCCCTACCTCAGTCAGTAAATAATGTTTAATGTCTAATAAAAGCTTTAGGAATGTGTCACGAAACTGGAGGTTATAAGAAGCTGAAGTCAAAGACAGTTTTTATAAATAAATGAAATTAACTTGCAGACAAAATGTTTTTCTTTAGAGCAAATGATTGCAAAAATAATAAAATCTAATGGGTGTTGTAATTCATTTTGTAATTTTATTCCTTAAGCTTAATACTGATTTTTAAATAGTATTTTAATGTTAACATTGTATCCATTGAGTTGAAAAGACTGCAGGAACCACGTGCATACAAATTGCTCTATTTGAACGCAGAGATTATGACCGACAATCTCTAACATGTTACTGTCATCTAGTGGTAGCTTTATGCAGAGTTACGTGTGGCATGCTATTTTTGTAGATGGATTTGTGTAAGACAAAAACATTGGAGAGAAAGTCTAAAAAAGGGCAGACTCGAAACGAAGCCCGCGTGTCACTTGATTCTCCTTTGGTTGCATGCATATACACTGTAACAACAATTTTACAAACTTCAGGCCTACGTTCACATACGTGACGCTTTAACTTGATTCCTTTTTCATTTAAATATTCTATTTAATAGCTTTATTACCTTCCTTAAATAAGTTCTGAGATTCGGGCGTGGACATTTCCACGTGCATGCTGGGTGAACTTATAAATATTCATATATGGTCCACCCATTTAGATCGAAAATCTCAGAAATCTCAGAACTCAGAACACCGGTGTGGACTACCATTAAGTGTTGGATTTGTGTGTTATGATGGAGTCGGAGGGCATCGCGGGCATTGAGCAGTTTGACAGCCCGGGAAAGGGCAGGGGACTACGGGTGAGCAGAGCGTATGGAGTCGGTGAATTGCTGTTCTCGTGTCCCGCATATTCATACGTACTGTCCGTCAACGAGAGAGGATTCATCTGTGAACAGTGCTTTACAAGGTCTGACTTTCCTGTTATGTGTGCATGTACGTATGCATGTCATGTTGGTACTTTTTTGTTTATTTTTTAATTTATCTTATAGACTACTGTGTTAGGCTGCTTATATCCTTATTATCATTATTTTGTAACAAATACTCTCTTACTGGCTGTATGATATACACTGCTAAATTAAAGAAAAAAACTTATTTGTTACTTGCATTTATAGAGGTTGTTTAGAAAATGTATTTATTGTTTTATTGGAACGTTCTAGTAAAGATGAATGAATGAGAGGATGTGTAGGGGTTCCAACAAGCTTTGTGATCTACATATCTAAGTGTGTGTTTGAGTTTATTCTTTGATTTTAGTGTGAAGTATGTCTAAAGCATGGTCTTACATTTTTTTTTAAGTTATAAAAGACAGAAATTACATTTAAATGAGCCCTTCTATAGTTTTGTATTTATCTCACTTTTTTGTCATGACCAGCAGATAAGCTCTAAAAGGGCACATCTAAAAATACAGCAGCATGTCCAGAAGCAGCTGCTCAAACACAGGACATTTGCTCTGGCTCATGTGTGGTGACAGCACACTCATTGTGACAGCTGCCAAAGAGAGATTGCTGCTTTAGAATCTAATACCTGTCTCTATCACATTATGTTCCAGTCTGTACTACTTGTAAATGAACCGCAGTTATAGAAAACAGAATGAATTAATGTGTGTCAATGAATGAACAAGTTATATTGTCATGTAGTAATAAACACATAGTAATTTAGACATGAAACATGCTTACTGCTACATAAAAATATTGCTTGTTTTTTCACACTCACACATAATTTTTTTATCATTAGGATTTTTAATGAACATTGGTGGTTGTTTTTTCTCTCCCTCTCTATCATGTACAGGAAAAAGGGTCTTGCAAAATGTGGAAAGTGCAAAAAAGCGTTCTACTGCAATGTGAACTGTCAGGTAACTCACACTATGGTTTACATACTAACAGTGATAAAATGAACAAAGAAACAAAATTACAAACAAAAGGACTAATAAGAACAATGGAAGAAGTACATTCATTAAGAGGTATCTCTGACAGCTTTGGAAGATTGTTTCCACCACAGTATTTAAAAAAAAAAAAATCCTGGGTTGTCTAGCTGTTTCCTCTGTCTTGCTGTTTCCTCATTGTCTACAAATATATACTTTGGCACACTTTGCTGTCACATATCAGATGTGATAGTCGTGAGATGAAAAAGGGTAGGGAAACTGGCGTATAAGCAAAACACTTAACATCGTTGCAATATACACAATGTTCCCTAATTTTCTATCATCAGCAAAAATATTGGGATTATATCACTAATATATGTATCGCCCAGCTCTATTATTCGTACTACTCTATGTATTGACTCAATATTATTTTAATTTCTGAATTAAATAAAAGGAAATGGTATCCTGATGTTTTGTTCCTGAACAAATATTTACAGATAATGTACTCACCCCTTTGTTATCCAAGATGTTCATGTATTTCTTTCTTCAGTCGTAAAGAAATGGTGTTTTTTGAGGAAAACATTTCAGGATTCCTTTCCATAAAGTGGACTTCTATGGTGCCCCCGAGTTTGAACTTCCAAAATGCAGCTTAAATGCAGCTTCAAAAGACTTTAAATGATCCCAGCTGAGGAAGAAGGGTCTTATCTAGCGAAACAATCGGTTATTTTCTAAAAAAAGAAAAATTACAATTTATATACTACTTAACCTCAAACACTCATTTTGTCTAGGTCTGTATGAACTGTGTATTCCAGTTCATGACAGTTAGTGTCGAAACACTCCCATCTTATTTTTTCCTCCAACTTCAAAATCATCCTACATCTCTGCAGAAGTACCGACCCAGTGTTTACAAAGTCAACATGCAAAGAAGACCAAACACCCTTTACAAAAAAAAGGTAAGGATGATTTTGAAGTTGGAGGAGAAATTAAGATGGGATTGTTTCGACAAACCCTAACTATCATGAACCGGAATACACAGTTCATGCAGAGCAAGACGAGCATTTGAGGTTTAAAAAGTATATATATTGTACTTTTTATTTAGAAAATAACCGTTTCACTAGATAAGACCTTTCTTCCTTAGCTGGGATTGTTTAGAGCCCTTTGAAGCTGCTTTAAAATGCATTTTGGAGGTTCAAACTTGGGGCACCATAGAAGTCCATTATATGGAAAGCAATCCTGAAATGTTTTCCTCAAAAAAACAAAATTTCTTTATGACTGAAGAAAGAAAGAAAGAAAGAAAGAGATAAAAACATCTTGGATGACAAAAGGGTGAGTATAATAGCTGTAAATTTTTGTTCTGGAAGTGAACTGATTTTAAGTGTGAAATGTAAGAATCCTAACTGATGTTGTTTTCTGGTTGCCCTGCAGGTGGCATAGGTTGGGTCCTTTTAATGCATTTTAGCAATCTAGGATTGCTCCAGACTCAAACTTTTGGGATATGTCTCGTAATTCTAAGATGATTTGAGTGATTGTTTTTTTGCAGTCTTGTTTATTAAAACTTGTTAAAGCTTTAAATAGTTTCCTTTATGATGTAGTGGTTGGCTCTTTCCAGACAATTTCACTGGACTGAGTGATTTTTTTTCTTCAACAATGAGTAATTCAAACAAACACAGACCAAACAAACTCAAAATTGAACCGAGCTGAAATTACATCAAGAGGTGGTCTGAGTATGGTTTGCTTATAACAAGATGCTTCATGTCTAGAGAGATTGCAGAATATGAAAAAAAAAAAGTTATTTTTAGGAAAGAATGGTTACTGATTTTTATTGGATATATTGCACTATAGTATGGACATTCACATCGTGTATATGCGTTAGTGAGTGTTTCATGTGTCATTTCTGTGTGTATTTGACAGAAAAAGAACTGGCCCATGCACAAGCTGGAGTGCCATGCCATGTGTGCGTTTGGAGAGAACTGGTGCCCCTCAGAGACAGTGCGACTGGTGGCCAGAATCATCGCCAGGCTGGTTAGAAACAAGCACCATTTCATTTCTCTCTCTGTAGATACAGAATCAGTGAGTGTTTGATTTTATTTATTGATTTATTTACTGATGCAGAGACACCAGAGAGAGAGAAGCCCATCAGAGAAACTGCTCTCACTGAGGGATATGGAATCCCGTAAGTACCAGAAATTATTAAACACATTTGATAGAGAGGGTCTGGTTTGTTTTGCATTTTTTATTTATTTTCTCAAATAAGCTTTCACATATCAAGTGCCCTTTTGTGATGCTATGGGCAATGCTTTTATTTTATTACTTTTATTTTGATCAAATTGAAGCTCATAAAAAGTCCTAAATATTGTAAATGGTATAACACACATCTTAAAGGAGTAGTTCACTTCTAGAACAAAAATGTACAGATAATGTACTCACCCCGTTGTCGTCCAAGATTGTTCATGCCTTTCTTTCTTCAGTTGTAAAGAAATTATGTTTTTTGAGGAAATCATTTCAGGAATTATCTCCATATAATGGACTTCTATGGTGCCCGCGGGTTTGAATGTCCAAAATGCAGTTTCAGTGCAGCTTCAAAGGACTCTAAACAATCCCAGCTGAGGAATAAGGGTTTTTATCTAGCGAAATGAAAAAAAAAAAATATATACAAATTTAGATACTTTTTAACCTCAAATGCTCATCTTGTCTGTTTGACCTTTTTTGTTTAATTGCGTTTGTCCTTCTTTGCATGTTCACTTTGTAAACACTGGGTCGGTACTTCTGCAGTGATGTAGAAGATTTTAAGGTTGGACGAGAAAATGAGATGGGTTTTTTTGACATACCCTTTGAGGGTTTTTTTTTGAAAATGACAGATCGTTTCCTTAGATAAGACCCTTATTCCTTGGCTGGGAGTGTTTAGAGCCCTTTGAAGCTGCATTTAAACTGCATTTTGGACATTCAAAATCGCAGGCACCATTGAAGTCCACTACATGTAGATAATTCCTGAAACGTTTTCCTCAAAAAACATAATTTCCTAACTGAGGAAAGAAAGACATGAACATCTTGGATGACAATGGGGTTAGTACTAGGGGTGAGAGAAAAAAATAGATTCTCCGTTGAATATTTCAGAATCGATTCTTTTTTTTTTATCCTGCATATGGCACATGTGCGCACTAGAGACGTGGCAGGCTTCATTGCACAGAATTTGCACTGTGAGAAACGTGCGCATTGCTTAATACCCTTCCACCCACAAACATCTGATATATCGAAATAGATCTGTGCATTAGTGTGAATGCAGTCTGTTAAAGCTGCCACTGTCTATGATCTCATCAGTAATAATCAAACGGCAATGATGCTAAGGAAAAAAGAAAAACCCATAACTATTGTCTGAAAACTTTCAGATACTTAAAGAACACTTATTTTAAATAAGTGATTGTTTTAAAAAGTAGCATGCTTATATAATAAAAAAAAGTAAATTTTGCACAAAATAAATTTGATATAAAATTTATATGAAAATGTAGCCATGTGCAGTAATATTGAAAACTGAGAATGTGACACATAGTGATATTGAGTTGATAATGAAAGTTGTAATTGAATTGTGAAACCATTAAAGATTCACGCTCCTACTTTTAAGGTGGCAGTACTGACGTACAGAGATTCCAACTATAAACAAAAAGCAAAAAAACTCCAATTTTGGTTAAAATGTAAGGTTGTAAAGATGTATTTGCACAGCAGAAGAATTAATTTGGGGAAAAAATGTAGATCAAGAATCGTTTTGGAATCAGATCGTGACTCCCAGAATCGGATCGTGAAGTGCCTGAAGATTTCCACCCCTAGTGAGTACAGTATCTGTACATTTTTGTGCACTACTGGAAGTGAAGTGTGGAAGTGAACTACTACTTTAACTACATCTCTTCAGATCTTAAATTTGGGGATAGTAAACTATATGAATGTAATTATCAGACTTCATAAGGCTGTTATTTTGCTAAACAAATGTAAGCTACAAGTTCAAAGTAAAAATGTGCCACTATTGCACATTCTACATGTGGTTTTAAAGCAGTTTGCAATCATTGAGTAACGCACATTTATGACAAGCATTTGCTTAAGATCTGCTGTTGGTTAATTATGGCAATGTTTTTATACTGTAATATGTAGATTCTGTTGTCAGTTCTATGAGTCCATTTTATCTTTTTTTTTTTTTTTGTACAAGCTGTCAACTCTTGTAGCTTTTCACATTATCATATATGTAATAAAATGTAAATAACATAATTTTAGCTAGTTTCCAGAACAAATTTTCCTCAGTTTTTGTTCTGTTTTTGTTTCGGTGTTGTCTTACTAATGTCTAAACGTACATGTGTTTCTGCCTGTGGAGTATCTTCTTGTTTTGCTTTATTGAAGTTCAAAAGCTGCTATAGGATCCATATCTCATCTTCCTCATCCTGTTTCAAATGTGACAACACCAAACCAAAGAGTAGTGGATATGGATCTATTATGGATCTATCTACTGCTTCTTACATCCACCCAGGGGACGAGGTCTTGAACCTGCAGGGGGACATCCTCTTGAAGACTGTGTGGATGAATTTCTAGGCTTGTGTCATCTAGTGACCTGGAATGATAACATGCTTGAGAGCTGTTTTTGGAGTGGACTCGACAACCATCTCCTCATTATCATGCCAAGGGGGAACTCTAGCTGCATGCTGCAACAATACATCAACTATGAATTGTGGCTGATCGGTTTCCCCCGTGAGCGTGGGGGTGGTCGAAGAAGACTTTGAAACCACAACCTCGGTGCTCACCCTCCACGTTCCAGAGCCTGTCCATCCAGGCTCGACAAAGACCCATTTTTTCTTTCTGTTTAAAAAGGGGTGGTATTAGTCCTTAGTTAACACTCAGGAACAATACATTTAAGATGTCTGATTAATATATAGTGGTTTTTTTTTTTTTCAGTTTCAAATTTAGTAGTAGTAGTACTTTTATTTAGAAAAACAATACAACATATCAACAAACACAAATTATAAGTAATAATTTATAAAATTTATAATTTGTCCATTTTCTCTAGTTCTTCATTATTTTTGGATCAATTATTGTCAGTTGTCTTGGGTGTATTGTGTTTTTTAACCATCTAATCTAATTCCAAGTGGTTACATTTATTTTTCTCTTGCTTGAATATCATTATCACTTTTTTTATATCATTTGAATATCATTATCAAATTGTTTAAGCATGTACAGCTGTTACAGTAGATGTTGTTTTGTCTTCATCTTCTCAGACATGGAGGATATGGATAATGAGAAAAGAGAGTTGAATGAAGCACATATAGCCGGTCTCCATCACTTCTACTCCAAACACCTGGACTTCCCTGATCATCAGGCCCTGCTCACGCTTTTCTCACAGGTAAACACAGAAGTTTTGACTGCTGACCCTGTGCTGTGTTCTTCCTTACTGCATTACTGATCAGTCCTTCTTTAGTAAATAAGAACAGTGTCAGTTCATGCGTGATTTCGCTACTGAGCACAGGTCATGCAACAGAAAGCAGAACGTTTGCAGAGACTATAGATTGCAGGTAATGATGATGTAAATCAGTTTCAGGGTTTGGCACAGACCGGTCTTTTCGCTTCATAAGACCTCAGTATCTTATAAAGAGCTATGGGTGTATAGCAACTTTTCATTTTGGGTGAACAATTTATTTAAAATTTATAAAATGATTTAATATAGTGCAATGTTATTAAGCTCTCAATTAAATAAAATCTGAGGGACAAAAATACAAGTGGCCTTTACATTGTCATTGTGCCAAAAATAATTTAAGTAATATTTGGGAAATATTATTACTAATTCAAAATAATTAATAATTCAAACTTATTTATATATCACAATAAATACTGGTCAATATTGGTGGTAACAAAATCAGACTGAATGTTTTGGAGCATTCTGCAAAACATGTCTAAGCGAGCAACAGTAACCAGTGTGGGTCTCCCCAAAGGGCCAATTAATCACTTAATGGTCCAAATTAATGTAAACAATTGTTTAGAGCAATGATACATGATGTGCTCTGTCTACTTCACACAGGTTCACTGTAACGGCTTCACTGTGGAGGACGAGGAGCTCTCGAACTTGGGTTTAGCTATTTTTCCAGAGTAAGCACAAGTAAACATACACATACACAGTGTGCTCAATTCACAAGGCTTCCTGCTGTCTTTATGTGTAAGTGTTTAAATTAGGAAACTATTAGATGATGAATAATCACATATGCTGCAGTAATTGGGAACATAGGCGGTCCAAGTCTATTTCTAGCCTCTTTTGGACATGGTTTGTGAGCAGTCCAGAATGCTTATGAAACAGTCTCCAGCGATTTACATCAGTGACTGTCATTCACTTTGAATGGATTGTGTTCAGAAATGGGTTTGGCTAGATATTCTATCAGCAATATTAGATACAGTTATTCTATCTGATAATAACGTCACAAAATTTTGTCCAGTAAAGACATGTGATAAAGTAAATAGTATGCTTAAAAACAAAACAAAACTGAGCTCCTGAAACAACAACCACCTACTGATAATAATTCAGCAAGTTGATATATATTTTAAAAAAGCACTTTATGTTAGTCACTAAATAAATTATTAATTGTTGATGTTATTATCAGTGATATAGTTGATGAACTGATTACTTAAAACAGATACTCACAGATACTTATGCATTTCATTTTGTGTCAGAAATAAATGGATCTTGGAAATGTTTGCATAACTGTGAAGTATTGCATGTAAATGCAGTATTGCATAAGCCCTGAAGCATCTACAGCATAAGGTAATATAGTGTAATTGTATTGAATTAACCATGTAATTTCCAAATTTAATTTTCTAAGAAAACATTGTTAATGCATTGAAGTAGCTTGTGTTATTTTTGTCATCATATCTACATTAGAAATTCCTGTTTATACTTTTATCTAATCTTCTAATTTTGCTGACAAAACAAAAATTGAAACATTTTCATTATTGATTTCATTAACAAAATGAACACTGGACAAGAAAGATAAAACAGTAAGTAAGTCTAAAACATTTATTAATGTTTATTTTAGGACATTGTTGAGGGCTTGATTTTCATTTTCATTACCTTACATACTCTGTACCCTTAATTAATTACTTTGCCAACAAGGTGGTAACACTCTCCCAGTACGCTGTTTCACAGTCAAAAAAAGAAACTGATGAGATGGCAAACAACAAACTGGAGATGCAAAACCAAACAGATACCTGTGATGACGAGTACTTGTTTGAGGGAATTAAAAAACCTGTGCCATCAAACTTTAGTTTAAATGAGTACAAACATGTTTTCTCTTGTTCACTTCTATTTCCTAACATACAATGGGTTACTGCTTACAAACGATTATCAGCCTAAACAGGCTAAAAAAAACCCAGCTTCGTAACCTAATAGTTTCAACACAGCATTTGGACTGAAACTGTAATTCACCATTTTGTGTACTTGGAGAAACATATCACAGAAGGTCTGAGTGGTCTACTAGCTCTCTAAACCTTCTGAGGTACTTTCTAACTTTCTTTTTATCCACTCTTCACCTCTCACATTCCTGTATTGTGTTTCTGTTTCTCTCATAGCATTGCCCTCTTGAACCACAGCTGCTGTCCCAACGTCATAGTCACATACAGAGGTATCAACGCTGAAGTACGGGCTGTGCAGGAAATCAGTCCAGGGCAAGAGGTCAGTGTGTCACTGTTTTCTTATAAGTGATAATGTAGTCAGTGAAATTTCTGACAAAGTGTACATTAACAGAGATTTTTTTTTGTATTATTTTTATTATTTTGTCAATGATAACAAAGACCAGGTGAAAAGGGCACATCATAGTGATAATTAAACTACTGTATTTCAGTTAAATAATACTAATGAAAAATATAAGACCCAAGATATTAAATTAGAAGTCCACTTCCAAAACAAAAATTCACATATAATGTACTCACCCCCTTGTCATCCAAGATGTTCATGTCTTTCTTTCTTCAATCGTAAAGAAATTATGTTTATACATTTCAGCATTTTTCTCCATATAATGGACTGCTTTGGTTCCCCAATTTTGCTTCAAAAAAATGCGGCTTCAAACGATCCCAAATGTAGTTGTAAACGAGTCCAGCCGAGGAAGAAGGGTCTTATCTAGCGAAATGATTGGTTATATTCAAAAAAATAATAATTTTAAATACTTTTTAATCTTAAACGCACGTCTTGTCTCGCTCTCCTTTCAAAATCATCCTACATCGCTGCAGAAGTACCGACACAGTCTTTGCAAAGTGAATATGCAAAGAAGATCAAACACCCTTAACAAAAAGGTAAAACAGTGATATAGGGCGATTTTGAAGTTGAGGGAGAACATGAGATGGGAGTTTTTCGACATACACTAACTGTCATGAACCGGAACAAAAACAGTTCAGGCAGAGTAAGACAAGACGAGTGTTTAACATTAAAAAGTATATCAATTATATTATTTTTATGAAAATAACAGATCGTTTCACTACATTAGACCCTTCTTTCCTGTATCTGAGCCCCACAGTACATGCAATTTTTTTACAACACTTCTTTATCGCCTCTAGGAAACTTACCATTACAATGGGAGGGGGTCACCTTAGCTGTACATAGCCTTTTCTATGAGTCAAAAAAAAAAATCGATACATCAGTCGACCTCGAGTTAATACCCAGAACCCATGGCGATCCAGATGTATGCATATACATGTCTCCGCAACAAAGACAATGCCGTGTCTCTCTAATCAGGAGAGATTGCTTTTTAAGGTTACCAATTGATCCCTGAAAGGGGTAGAGGAAACCTTAGACACACAGTCGGCCCGGGGTCTCAGGACCATGCGAGAGCCTCCGGTCCAAACTCTAGGGACGTTTCGTTAATGGAGAGGGCTTGTAGATCCCCACTTCTTCTCTGTGCACCCCTCCAGAAACTAATGCTAAAATCATGCTTCTGTACCAATCTGCCATCCAGTGTCTTGATTTGCTGCTATCGTAGTCACGTATACTTTCAAAGGTGCCTTTCTAGGCTCTCCTGGAGGAAGGAAAGCACTGATTCAATACCACGTCTCCAGAAGGTCCTTCTCCAGGATTCACCAGGAGGGGGCTGATGCGAACAGCATGATCTCCGAGAACCAAGTCTGGTTGGACCAATAAAACACAACCATGAGGACCTGTTTTGCATCCTCTCTGATCTAGCACAACAGCGGTGCAATGAGGCTCACTGTGGAAAATGCATACTTGTGCAGATCCCTGGGCCAGTTGTGTGCCAGTGAACAAATATGCATTTTAATCCTTTTGGAAAGCCAATATTCAGCACAAAGAGAAGTCCATAGAGTACTAAGAAATGAGGGGAAAGTCAGAAGGTCCTCCACTGCTACAGTTTCCTCCAGGATGATGCTGAAGTTTAGTCATCTCTTTGTTGTATGTGAGAGGTCATCCTCCATGACTTCAGGGATGCCCAGTTTCACTCCTCTTGCATAAGTCTCCTCTAAATCAGTGTCCTAAGAATAATATAAATTTAATGTAAAATGGTTGAGAAAGAGTAAATATAAAAATCAAAGCACAAATACACCCCTTTAATAGTGCATTATGTGATACTCTGTTGTAAACAAGAACCCACATGGAAACCATGTCAGTGTCTTTATTAAATATAACCACACATTTCATAAACGAATGGTGACTAATGAAAATATGAGATGAACAATATTTGAAAACCTACCAAACAAATCTTGGATATTGCATCAAGGTAGAACAGAAGTCCCCATAGAGCCGTGTTGTGACTGTGTAATAGGATGTCTGTAGTAGGGGGAAAAATATTTTTATTCTGATTTATTTCTGTATAATTCCTTACAGATCATAATCAAGTGTCACTGAACATAATATTAGGAATGTTCATAAGGTCAGAAATAGTGTAGGGACAGAAAAAATGATTTCGGTTTAATAAGTGTATTAAAATTAGCTGTACTGATTTTTAATGGATTTTTGCTGAGCCAACACAACAAAACTAGTCATTTAAACTTTTTTCAAGTTGGGTTTTTACAGTGTAATGTGGTCTGATGATTCATGAGTGACCATGCTTTTGGATTACCCAACATGCCCAAAGTCGATATCAGGTAAAATTGCAGCTGTCATGAACCTGATGTCTCATACTCTTTAGTTATTTTTTAGTTACTGACAGCTTTCTCTGTATTTTGCTCTGTGTGTGTGTAGATATATACCAGCTACATAGACCTGCTGTACCCTACAGAGGACAGGATCGAGAGACTCAGAGACATCTACTACTTCAGCTGTGACTGCAAAGAGTGCTCAACCAAATCCATGGTGTGTGGAATGGATGGAATATTTCCTACTACTTGACTTTGACTTTGCCCCAATTACACAGCAGCCAGACACAAAAACATTTTAAAAAGCAGTTAAGACAATTACATTATTACAAAAATTTATATTTGAAATAAACAATGTTTTTTTTTTGCACTTTCTATTTATATTATGTTATAAATATATATATATAGCAGCACAACTGTTTTCAACATTGATGATGTTTTTGAGCACAAGTCCATAATACTACAATGAGTTCTGAAGGATCATGTGACACTGAAGACTGGGGAAAAAAATCAGCTTTGCCATCACAAGAATAAATTACATTTCTAAATAAAGTCACATGGACAACTTTTATTTTAAATTGAAGCAATATTTCACAGTGTTCGTGTTTTACAAAAGTTCCGTAAACAAACTAATTTAGAACCTCAGGAGATCTAAATGTCTGACTGAGGATGCCCCAAAGGCCTTATGTTTTCACTACAGGTCTTGATGACCAATTCTGATTTGTTGCCTAAATCAATTTTTGATTAGGCCAATTTTGACCGTCCATTTATAATTTTTTTTCAATTGTGACCCATATCCAGTTTATGTGTTTACAGTTGCCATACATTCTTGCACCACACACATTCTTGCACCTAGCCAAGATGGACGAATGCGAAATGTGCTTGATCCTAGCTCTGCGGTATATGCAAAGTTACCACCATGATGTCATTTAACGCCCCACATATGCTTCCTCCTGACAATAATATGACGTCATTAAACCACGGAGTACCAGATTGTTGCAGTTTTAATGACATACAGAACGAAATGCCTCAGAAAATCTGATTTGCCTGTTTACGTGACAGTCGCATTGGCACATATCTGATTTATATCTGATTTATTTCCACATATGAATGAGGCCGAAATATCTGATCTCGGAATGTCTAATTGCATGTTTTTATTTTTTTCTTTGTTTACATGGTCATAAAACACATCCAGTCTGTGTCACATATAAGCAAAAAACTGAAACAATTCGACCACATTGTATACACCTTAAAGTGTGTATACATCACATGTACAAAAAAGAGATTGTAGTAAATAGCATATTGTTTTGTTTTGTGATATATTATTATTATTATATAATATGTAGATCATATCATTTTGCTCTTGTGGTTTTGTAGGATAAGCAGAAGTTGAAGGTGCGGAAACTGAGTGATGAGATCAGTCAAAAGGAGATCAGGGATATGGTGCGTTACGCTCGGAAAGCCATGGAAGACTTCCGCAGGGCCAAACCTGAAAAAAATATCCTTTTTTGACCCCTTTGCTTCTTGTAGTGTCCAAAACTAATTGCAATGCTGATTTCTTCATTCATAAACCTGTCAGTTCAATACTCAGATATCCAATATATTATTATTTAGTGTATAATTTAAGCTCAAGTCAAGCATCACTTTTACTACTGCTTACAGGGTTGTGATTTAGAAGTGATTTAAACTAACCTGTCACTTTTTTAAAACCTCAGTGTCTCAAATTATCTGGCTTTTTGACGAAAAGTGTTGCTTTCATTGACCGAAGCCATATCTAGCAAAATATTAAATGAAAAAGCACTTAGTTTAGCTTCGCAACACCCTAGCAACCACCTAGATCACCTTAGCCCACAGCTGATGTTGTTTAGTCAAAGGTCATTAAATAATTTGAAGCTTTAGTCAAATGTTTATTGAATCTTGACTCGGTCACGTCCTGCTGAGCTGCTAGAGATGTGTGAGCTCAGCATTGATAAGATGAGCACCGTGTTTGATGACTCAAACATCTACGTCCTTCATATGATGTACCAGGCCATGGGCATCTGTATTTTCAATGAGGATTATGATGGAGGTGTTAGATATGGAGAAAAAGTCATGAAGCCATACACGTAAGAACATACGCATTCATGTAAATAATGCATAAATGTGAGATATTTGTGTGTATACCAATATATTAATGTCTGTTTTTTTCTCTAGTGTCCTTTACCCAGCATACTCTCTAAATATTGCATCTATGTATCTGAAGATGGGCAGACTCTACATGGCTCTGGACAAGAAGTCCACTGGCATAAATGCCCTTCAAAAGGTACAAACTCATCCAGAATTGACTGGCCCTTATGTTATTCCAGACCTGTACGCTATTTCTTTTCAAAGGAATTCCCAGCACCATTTTGGAAGCCTGTTTCCTGTTCATTTGTGCATTTAGTTTTCTCCAGCAGACCAACTGTAATCACAGGTCTATAGAATGATGCAGCAAAAAAAAATCATGAATTTATGGCACTCACACAACAGAAGCAATGACAAAGGTCTTGTGCTGCCTTCATGTGCTATCAGAATTACCGTAAACGTGAGTTTCTTAGGGGAGAAACATAGCTGTAATGCTGAGTTTCATTCATTTTTCCACGACATCTGTATTGCTTTCTCCTGCTATTACAGTGATGTATATTTCCATATTTAAATAACCATTTGATGCATACCGTATGTACTGAGCACAGCAAATCTAGCATTTTATTTGACAGAAATTTAGGAATCATCCTGCAGCTTAATATCTAGATAGCGCAGTGAATGTTTATATGCATACCAATGAATTAGTCATATTTAGTCAATATCATACATATTTAGTCAATATCCAACAAAACTTGTTGGATATTGACTAATTATCTTCAATACCTTTTTGGCTTTAATAAGATTTACTCAAGAAACAGGCAAGATTGATCTCTTGAATGGGTCATCCACCATGATTCCTGTTCTTTCTGACAACAAAGCAACTTACAAATTTACAAAAAAATTGGAAGTAGGAAGTTTCCGATAGCATGTGAAGGCAGCATAAGTCCAGGAGACAGAGGGAAATTAGCAAGGAAAGGGCATAAAAGTGTCAAATTTTTTTGTCGTACACTTTAGTAGTTCAGTGAGCTACACTTTAGTAGTTCATTGTGGTATCAGCTCACTTTCTGTCAAATGGCTACAATTTTGAAACATGTTGGTTTTCTGTTAAGTACATAAACATCTTTGTGGTAGTTGTAGTCGCTATGTAGAAAATGTACTTACATTAACCCTAACTTACATTTTTAAATCTACAGCTTGGTGCTAATTCTCTTCAGGGTTTTAGAACTACAGACAAAAGTAACTTCTTTTTTTTTTTACAACTCTGTAAACGCCAGAAGTGACTGATAATTGTTTTTGTGTTACAGGCTTTGGCCATCATGGAGGTTGTTTATGGAAAGGACCACGCATATGTAACAGAGCTCAAACAGGAAATAAGAGGGGAATAATGTAAATAGTGTGTACTGTTTATGATTGCACTCGAGTTTCACTTTGTAAAAGTAAACAAATGGACAGACTTTCTTAGGTAATATGCTTAAAAGGCTGATAAAATATTTCTGTACAAGAAAGAAGTGCTATTGTAACAAGTGTGCAAAAAGGGGGGAAACAAAGTAATTTAGATGATTTAAGCTAGGGGTGTCCAAACTCAGTCCTGGAGGGCTGGTGTCCAGCAGAGTTTAGCTCCAGCTTGCCTCAACACACCTGTTGGAAGTAGGCCTAGTAAAAGCTTGATTAGCTGGTTCAGGTGTGTCTAATTGGGTTGGAACTAAACTCTGCAGAACACCAGTCCTCCAGGACCAAGTTTGGGCAACCCTGATTTAAGCAGTTGGGAAATTAGAGCAGTTATAGCAGATAAATAGTCAAATATACTGTAGTAATAGAACTGAGCAGACATTGATACACACATCATAAATCACAGGAAAATTAAAGGTGGGATAGACACAAGCATTCTAACAGGAACCAAAATAAAAAGAGAGATCTTAAATAGCTCCACTTCAACTCAGTACCAAACTCATATTCTGGAAAAGAGTAACAGATTGATACAAACAGTAAAATGACAACAGGAAATTTACTTTACTAATCAAAGTTGAGGACTGGAACTATTTTCTGTATAAAGGATCTATATACTAATTAGATTTTTTATTACAAATGCTAGTTTTTTTTGTTTTTTTTTTTAGATTACTAAATATAGAATGAATCAGTTCTGTTTTATATTGGTGGATGTTCAGTTTACTATTTGCCTGTTTGTGAATATGATATTTCGCAAAAATAATAAAGAGATAACTTACATTTTTTTATGAAGTGTTCTCATGTATCAGACATGAATTTCGACAACAGATCAGCACAGGACAGAGCACACAGGGAGGATAACTAGGAAAGCAAAGCAGGTAATGAGGGAGAACTGGTGATGAAAATAAACCAATAATCACATAACAAAAAGGGTGAGGGTAAAACAGCGAAGCACAAGGCTCAAAAACAAAGAAAACAGGGCCATGTGCTGACACAAAATATAACCCTATTTAGACAGTAATTATTTCACATGGGGACATAACCTATTTTCAGCATTTACAGAGGTTAGTCTTTGATTTTATGACCGTCTGAACCCAGGAAATCTGCTTTTCTCCCAGCACCATGTGTTAATTTAATTCCCATGCAAATCCACATCTCTGTGTTTACAAGAAAAAATTAATTCAAAATTCACCATTCGCTGTAAATTGCATGCATATTGATTACTAAAGAACAATATTTCAGAACTGCTTCGCCACAGCGAGTGGGAGCTGTTAGGAACAAAAAGAAGAAAGAGAGGAAAAGCAACAAGTGATTTAAATAATCAAATGAAGAGTTCAGATGCAAAACCAGCTAAATCCATCTGACGTCTTTCATTAAAAAATACCTTTTTATCAGGCTCAGATGTATAGGTTTCTATGTAAGTACCGGCACTTCTGATTGGGCTGAGGCTGGGATTTTAGTGAGTTTGAAAAAAAAGTATTTGATGGACGTATAAAATGTGTCGAGAGCATTCACTCAGTATAGTTATCTCATTTTTGACTGAGATGGCTTTTAGCTGGTTTTGCATCTGAACTCTTCAAATAATAAATATGATATTATAAAATATGCTTGGAATAATCAGAATAAATTCATATGACATTTTATTAACAGCAGACAATTATGCGACCAGCTGCTTGAGCAGTGCATTCCCGGGTTTCTACACTGTGAATAAATTGGCATCACTGTATAGTTTTATCAGTGAGGTACCATATAAATTAATTTTTACAGATGTCCACATGGAAACAATTACTTTCCGAATAGGGCTTATGACAAAAACATGCATATCCACAGTAAAAAAGAAAAGAAAGCATGCAGCCAAAGAAGATGTGCTGTGTACAACACAGACAAGAAAGCATGTGGCCATCAGGTGTGTGTTAACACAATGCCAAGGAGGTAAGACATCAGCAATCATCTTAGAGAAGCAATTGTTGCTGCCATCAATCTGAGAAGAGTAATACGGCCATTTCCAAACAATTTGAAGTTTATTCACAAGTGGAAGACATTTAAAACAGACACCTCTCCTTCCAGGAGTGGACGTCCCAGAAAATTCACCCCAAGATCAGACCATGTAAAGCTCAGAGAAATGGCAGACAACCCAAGAACTACACCTCAGACTCTACAGGCCTCAGTTAACATGTTAAATGATAAAGTTCATGACAATGGCATTAGAAAAATATGGGACGAAAATGTCATGTTTGGAAGGCTTGGCAGAAGAAAGCTTCATTGCAGCATTGCAGCACAGTTTAGGTCTGCAAAGTTGCATCTGAACAAAACACAAGTCTTCTAGAATAATGTCCTTTGAACAGACGAGACCGAAGTGGAGATGTTTGACCATAATACACAGCACCAAGTTTGGTGAAAACCTAAAAAGCATATCAGCACAAACACCTCATACCAAAAGACAAGCATGCTGGAGGAGGGCTGATAATTTTGGGCTTGTTTTGTAGCCACAGGACCTGAGCACCTCACAGTCATTGAGTTATCCATGAACTCCTCTGTATATCAAAGTATTCTAGAGTCAAATGCGAGGGCATCTGTCCAACATCTAAAGTTGGGCCAAAATTGGGTCATGCAACAGGACAATGATCCCAAACACACCAGCAAATCTACAAAAGAATGGATGAAAAGAAAAGAATCAAGGTGTTGCAACAGCCCAGTCCATGTCTAGAGCTCATCCTGACTCAAATGCTGAGGTGAGAGCTGTGCATAAGCAAATGCCCACAAACCTCAATAAACTGGCGCAACGTTGAAAAGAAGAGTGGTCCAAATTCCTCCAGAACAATGTGAGAGACTGATAAAGTCACACAGAAAATGAATGCTTCAAGTTATTGCTGCTAAAAGTGTATCTACAGGCAACTGACTCATAGGGTGTCCTAACACTGTCACACATGGCCTTTCCATATTGGCTTTATTATTGTTAAATAAATAACGACACAGTGTGATATGACATGTGATGATGTTTACCTGAGGATTCATTTTCCAAATTTTAAGACCTGCCAAGGACCAGAATTTTTTATTATGTCCCAATACAGAAAACCATGAAATTAAATAGGGTGTCCTAACTTTTTCACATGACTGTAGAACATGACAATACAAGAATGTCTAGCCAATGAAAACTGAAACCAGGCACTCAACAAAGACAAGACAAGTGAACAGTGATGGGCTGATTTCGACAAACCTAAAGAAACATAAAGACAAGTAGATAGTTCAGGGGCTTTTTTTGACCTTAGCTGCAGTTATGAAGGAATTTTGTTCCATCTCTGTGGCAGCGACGAGGGCACATAGATTGCTCTCCATGGCTACATCAGGGCAAACAAGAAATTTGAGCATCTAGACAGACAGGAAACTTGAGAACAACCTCCGTGGTCAAATCAGAACAGACAGAAAACTCAGGATTGATCTCCTTGGTCACTTCTAAACAGCCTGAAAACTCAGGAATGACCTTCGTGGACAGACATCTAGACAGAGAGAGGACATGGAAATGACCTCCATGGTCGCATCTGAACAGACTGGAAACTCAGGAATTACCTCTTATAGTCCTCTCTGGGCAAACAAGAAACTCAGGAATGACCTCCGTGCTGCATCTAGTCGGACAGAAGACATGGAAACAATTTTCATGGTCACATCTAAACAGACTGGAGTTAAACTCCGCAGGACAGTAGCCCTCCAGGACACCCCTGCCCCAGATCTGAGGTGAACCTTAGAAAGGATCACTTAGTGTCTCAAGCTCATGAGTCCCATGACTCATAGCTAACAAAGCAATGTTTAGGAACATTGCCTCTTAGTGCATCATTATGCAGTGCCGAAAATTCCAGCTACTGACTTTTCAATCTCAGGCCTAACTCCAATAGAATCAGCCTTTGAAGCTACAGTAAGGGCTCACTTTGATCTCCTTCTAGGGAACATTAAACCTGTGGCGTTGGAGAATTCAATCAAACCTTACATGGTGGCATCATAAACACATTTGTATCAGAAGCTTGCCTGAAAAACACAGGTAACTTGGTCATGGCCCAAACAAGCCTCCGCCATGTGTAGAACTGAAACTGTCATCCAAGAGAGGATAGACCCATCCCCAGGACTGCAGCTTGAACCACCTAGAGCAGAAAAAATCATCATGAAGGAAATGTTGTATGGCATGTGCAGTAAATTATTTGTATATCATGGACATATAAATGCACTACATGGCCATCTGAAATTATGATGTGTGGAGCTTGAAAAATCATCCTTATCCACTGGTGTGTTCTCAGTAGGCACTCCCTGTACTGGGGGTTGTAGAGGCTGAAGAAGAAATCTCATCTCTGCTATTTCTGATAAGAGGCTAGCAACAGAATTGTAAATGCTCAGAATTGTCAATTTGCAGGGGAGTTTTCTTTTTTGCCTGCAGAGCACATGACAAAGTGAACAAAACAAACCACATGCAATCTGAGCTTTTCGATTCTGATTTGATTTTCCAATCTGACTCAGGTTAGATGTTCTGCAGTGCAACATCAGTCTGAACAATACATGCAACTTTTATGTCACTCTGCCATTTTGTTGTCATTCTTTTGTGCATTCAGGTCAGTTCAGGACCATCATTCATTTACACCGGAATCTGTTATTAGACACACGTAAAAATGATAATGTGAACAGCCATACAAAAAAATCAGATCTGAGCAACAAATCAGAATTGAGCACTGTGAGATTGTAATAATCCTGACCTCCTGTGCCCTTCTCATACTAACCTGAAAAGCAGACATGACATAAGTCTAGCCTAGAGAATCATAAGACATGATGTACTGGTGTGTTTCCTGAAGGGAGTGATGCGGATCTTTCACTTCCCTATTTTACCATATAAATATTACTGTCTTTTCCTTAATAAAGTGCCTTTGAGTGAATTACACCTTTTCTGTGTGTGGTTGTCTCAATGGTCCAGGATCCTGACTCTGTGCTCCATCGCTCAACTAGAAATCGAATCTCGGCAGTTAAGTTAGATATTAAATTCTAACAGTTGGGGGCTCGTCCGCGAAGGGGGGGGAAATTATTTCCCTAATCTCCCTACGAACCGGGAACACTGTCCCGAGATCGAGTGGGAAAGACGCGCCGGGGATCAGGAAGCCTATGATAAAGGGGGTAAGTGTTTTTGATATTTCTTAAAGGAAATACAGCGCTTGCCCCTTGTAGGTTCCTAGTTTTGAGTAATCACTAGTCGTTAGTGGAACTTCGGTTCCATTGTTGTATCACTTCGGCTGGCAACAGTAATTTTAAGCTAATTATTAACGTGTGTGATTAGGAAATCACTAGTCGCTAGTGGAATTCGGTTCCATTGTTGTATCACTTCGGCTGGCAACAGTAATTTTAAGCTAATTATTAACGTGGGTGATTAGGAAATCACTAGTCGTTAGTGGAAATTTGGTTCCATTGTTGTAACACTTCGGCTGGCAACAGTATTTACGTGGTAACTATTAGCGTGGGTGATTTGGATATACGGTACTGATCACACCGTATTTTTGGATCACGGCTGTGTAAATTATTTCGCGGGTAGAACAAAATAAGGAAATTATTAATAATCACATATTTGTGAATTTTTTTTTCCAATTGTTACTGCATGTTGATATATTGTGACAAAAAGAAGGTGCTTTAGGGGCGACCCGAATGCGGTTCGGCGGGAGCTGAACGGTTTGGCGAAAGCCCAAAAGAAATAGGGAAGCACCCAAACAAAAGAAGGTGATAGCGGCGATCAGGACGTAAAGTCTTGTGTGAGCCGAAATATAGGACCATCACCCAAAGTCACAATACGATACATGTACTACAATTGAGGTTGAGCAATAAAGTGCAGAGAATTTGTGTTTACTAACCGCTAATACTAACTCCTAAAAGTGGAAGATGGGGGGTTCAGTATTGAGACCGCTACCGGGGGAAACGCCAGCTGATTTTATGTACAGAAATAATCAGGGAATTTATACAGAACCATATGTCAGTAATATGGCAGGATGGTCAGAAAAAATGAAACCGCAAATTGAAATACCGTATCCACGAGAGGGTTCATTTACAGATGAGGGCATGCGGTTGGCTAAAAGTCTAGTCAAAGAGGGCTGGGGCGATCCTAATTGGGATTACAACTATATGAATAAAAGTTATGGTATATGGAAAGAGATGAAACAAGTTTGGGACCAGGGCCCAGAGAAAAAACAAGTGGCTGCTAATGTAGCAAGACAAAATTGCCCCGCAGGGGATAAACCCCCACCCTACTGCACGTCTAAAATTACCGCACCGTCTGCGCCCAAATTTAAAATGACAGAAATGAACACAGAAACTGCAAAATCTGCTAAAGTTAACAATGAAATGGAAGTGTTCAATGAGAGATCCAACGGTGCAATGGTATGGCTAAGAGCTGGTAACGCAATGACCGTTAAGCCTATAAAAATGGCAGATATGGAAGCAATATGCAAAAGTTTGCCTTCTCCTCAGAACCCCAGCAAATATGTGACTATTCTTCAAACGCATACAAGGTATGCTCACTTTACTGGTGCAGATTATAGGGCGGTTCTGGCGAGAACGCTAGAGGCAGATGTCACTGAATCAATGTTGATTACTGAATGTCCAACATTATGCTATGAGAATGATAAAATATCGGGCACAGCTACAGCTAGTAGCCCTCATGAGTTTTTTTGGGAGAAGTCTGAAAATCATGATACGTTCTTTAAAGAACTGAGAATGTTCCTAGATAAACGAATGAGGAACAGACAAGATCTATCATTTGCTGCAAATACAAAGCAGAAACCAAAAGAATCAGCTTCTGATTTCTACCTACGGTTTAAAAAGGCCTGGGTAGAGGAGTCTAAACTCCCAATGAGTGCTGAAATGCGAGCTTTGTTTATTAATACATTCTTGAACAACATGCAGTGCAAGCAAGCTCAACTAATCAGAATTACAACTACAAATCTATTTGACATGGAAATAGATGCTTTAGGGAAGCGAGTTAGGGAACTAGATTCCTCTGGAGGGTTTGTAGCTAAAGCTGAGGCTGCGATGTTTACAGGCCAGGAAGTGAAAGGGATGCAATATGGCCAGGGAGCAGAAGTGAAACCACGATTGGTGCAACCAAAAAACACAGGAATAGTGTGCTATTTATGTGGCCGACCAGGGCACACACAGCGCTTTTGTCGGTCAGAAGGTCAAATAGAAAGGGGTTGGATAAAGAGGAAGTTTCAAATGAGGCAGCCACAGCCACAGCCACAGCAAGGTAGAGACAGGCCACAGCAGAGAGGCTTAACATCAGCCCAATACCCAACTACATGGGATAATAAACAATAGGGATGCCTACAGAGTGATGTCAGTTCCGATTTATCTATGATGACCCTTACATTTTCAAATCATGGTGAAGAATTACCATACTTTACAATAATGGTGAATGGTCAACCTCAAACCTTCCTTTTTGATACAGGGGCAGACAGGTCTTCAATGACCTCTGCACATTATGAGGGTCCCATTTCTAATCAAATAGTTAATTCTGTGGGAATTTCAGGAACTGACATTGCATGTCCTGTAACTCCCCCTTTGGAAGTAAGAGCTCCTGGATGCAAGCCATTTTTTCACAAATTCACAATCATATCAGGAGCTCCACTAAATTTACTGGGAAGAGATATAATGCACAAATTGAATATGGATATTAAGTTTACTGATAATCATGTTGTGTTTTCTTTCCTATCAAGCTTACAGGCCTCAATGAATCCTTTGCCTACATGGGAAGAACCCAGTGAACCACAACCAGCTGAATCCAAGGCTGACATACCACCAATGGTAGAGACCATGATTGATCCATCATTATGGTCACAATATAAAGATGAAACAGGTTTTATTGACATGGAACCGTATAAAGCAAAGCTTAAAACTAAACAGCCAGTCTACATTAAGCAATATCCTTTGTCTAAAGACAAGGAACTTGGTATTAAACCATTGATTGACAATTTTGTCCAGCAGGGTGTCCTCGTGCCGACTCATTCGCCATACAACACACCAATTAATCCGGTGGTAAAAGCTGATGGAAAAACATGGCGTCTTACTCAAGATTTGAGGGCTATAAACAAATTGATAATGCCATTAGCACCAATTGTGCCTGATGTTCCAATTGTTATCAATTCTATACCATGTACGCATAAGTATTTTACAGTTATTGATTTGTGTGCAGCTTTCTTCTCTGTCCCTGTGCACCCAGAGACGCAGCCGATTCTAGCATTCACTTTCCAAAATGCACAATATACGTGGACACGCCTTGCTCAGGGCTACGTGGACTCCCCCGCAGTCTTCTCGGCGGCTGTTCAAAGGACACTGGCAAAAATGACTGACCTGCCTTCCACAGTCTGTGTCCTCCAGTACGCAGATGACCTGATCATTTCTTCGGAAACGCGTAAGGACTGTGAGAAAGCCTCCATCATCGTCTGCAACGTCCTTGCACAAGCTGGGTTTAAAGCCTCGAAAGAAAAGCTCCAGTGGGTTCAGCCTAAGGTAACATACCTGGGACACATAATAATGCCAGGTTTGCGAGCGATTTCTACTGACAGGGTCCAGATGATCAGGAAGATGAAGTCCCCACTAACTGTGCAGCAGCTTCAAAGCTTTTTGGGACTCGTGAACTATTGCAGATCCTGGATACCTGACTGTGCGATACATGACAAGTATCTGAGAAGTCTAATCGACCGCAAAGCTCCACCTAAAACGCCGTTGAACTGGACTGATGAGGCAGAAATGCACTTCGCGGCACTGAAGAAGGCCATCACCACGGCTCCTAGCCTTGGTCTCCCCAGTTTTGAAAGGGAGTTCCATTTGCATGTCCGGGAGACGGAGGGGGTGGCCATGGGTGTCCTGTTGCAACAGCATGGTTCCACCTACAGACCTGTAGCTTACCTGTCTAAAAAATTGGATAATGTAGCTGCAGGCATGCCAGCATGTCTTCGTGCTGTGTCAGCGGCTGCTATAGTGGTGCAGATGGCTGAGAAGATTGTTCTGTCGCATCCAGTGATTGTATATACTTTACATCAGGTAGGAGCAATCCTACACAACATGCAGACGCAACACATGACAGCGCAACGACGCTCAGGCTACGAGGCAATCCTGCTGGCCACAAAAAACCTCACCATTCAGCCAACATCATCAATTAATCCTGCTTTATTAGGGGTTCTTGGAATGGCTGACATGATAGATGGTAATGAAAGTCATGATTGTATCATTGAATTAACTTCCTCATGTTCTTCCAGGGCCGATCTCTTGGATTCGCCCCTGGATGGGGGGGAACACATATATGTTGATGGATCATGTTCAAAACCTTTTGATGGTGTCTACCTTTGTGGGTATGCTGTGGTGTCAGAAACTGGGGAAACAATAGAAGCTTATGCCTTAGACTATAATTCAGCACAAGCTGCAGAATTGGTAGCGTTAATAAGAGCATGTAAGCTGATGGAGGGAAAACGGGTAACAATTTATACTGATTCAAAGTATGCATGGGGGGTAGTGCATCACTTTGCCAGGACATGGGAAGCTAGGGATTTCAAGACAGCAGATGGTAAACCAATAGCGCATTCAAACCTAATAGGACAGTTAACTGAAGCAGTACAGCTACCTGCCGAAGTGGCCATAGTAAAAGTGAAAGGTCACGCGGCAGGAGATGATGAACAAGCTGTAGGGAATAGAAAAGCAGATGAGGCTGCAAAGAAAGCGGCAAAAGCCCAGATTAAACCGCCATTTGATATGGGTAACAAAAGTCAGGTAACTATGGCTGTGCACATAACGAATGTACCTGAAATTGACATTAAGATTCTGCAAAGTCAACCGACACAAACTGACTTAGAACATTGGAGTAAACACGGGTGTGCACCAGATAAAGATGGCATTGTGAGGGATGAAAAGGGAAGAATAGCACTCCCAAAGTTAGGATTGGTAATCCTCATTAGGCATTACCATGGTTTGTTGCATACGAGTTGTGCAAAAGTAGTACAAGTAATAAATCATTTGTACTGCATCGCAGATGTACATAAAACAGCCAAGCTCATTCTAGACTCGTGTCTTACGTGTGCTAAGGTAAACCCACACAGACCGATTAAACATGAAGCATTACTGCACCCAGAAGCACCTTTTCAGCATGTACAGGTCGATTTTACGCATATGCCACCAATAGGTAATCTAAAGTACCTTCTGGTTATAGTGGACAGATTTTCAAAGTAGCCAGAAGCGTTCCCATGTGCAAAAGAGGATGCTAAGACAGTGGTTAAAATTTTAACTAAAGAGATAATTCCCAGATTTGGTATACCTACTACCATTGAGAGTGACAATGGGACGCCATTTGCGTCCAGGGTTACGCAGTTTTTGGCCAAATCATTGTCCATCGATTGGCATTTCTCCATACCGTACCATCCGCAATCATGTTCGAACGTGGAACGTTTAAACAAAACCATTAAGGGACGGCTCACAAAAGCCGTCCTGGAAACGGGGAAAAAATGGGTAGATTTGCTACCAGCAGTGTTAACAGAAATAAGAATGACTCCATCTTCCACCACGAAACTGTCACCATTTGAAATACTAATGGGTAGGCCTTTCCCGACCCCATGGGTCAAAGGCCGCGCAGGCATTGCTTCTTTAGGAGACCTGGAGGTGATACAGGAGGACTACGTGACTTCCTTAATAGAAAAACTTAACTCTATATGCGCTGATGTTTCTTTGTGTCTTCCTCTCCCCTCAGAAAAGCCTACTCATCCTTTTGTTCCAGGCCAGAGGGTGCTGATCAAAAGTCTGAAGCCGACGAGGATAGGAGAGCCGAAGTATCTTGGACCAGCCACTGTGATTGCAGTAACCAGGACGGGAGTTCTGACGGACTACCAGCCACAGTGGATACACGCCTCAAGAGTAAAGCAGTATTCTACAGGAGAGCAGGAAAGCTCCAATTTAAAATTGAATCCTGGAAAAGGGGATTCAGGTTGGAACAGGTAGGAGGTAAAACACTGATTAAGCTGAGGAGGGAACTACCTCTTATAGTGAGGTGGGGGTTATCCGAGGCTAGAAGATAGATGGCCCATTGAGCCAAACAGTGCTAACTCCTTATACAACCCTGTACGCATTAAGGGCCAAATTGATGGATTATCCACCACTAGAGAGTTTCACGCAGTGCTCAATTGTAGAAGCTCTTCTTGCATTTGACAAACTTATTGTTTAATTGACGAAAGAGGTCTTAAAGGGTACAGATCGACGATTTCGCGTGAGCATAGTAGATAAGATTGTTTGGGACGACAAGAAGATACAACATATGTGCTTGTTAAACGTTACTATATACAACGTTAAGTCCACTGATGCTGGGTTATATTATTGTGCATGGGCTAGAGAAAATAGGGATGCTTATCAAGAAGTACAGATTAATGTAATCCATCCAGAACCCGACCTGAAAATACGAGAGGTAATGAAGGGACTTTTTCCAAATCCAGCTGACACGCCACGTGATGTTTCACCAACCGATATAGAATTTATCATGAATTCAGGTATGAATGCTGGTATGAAGGAAGTTAGGGCAGCAAAAGCTAAGTGTGAAGGAAATTATGCATGTGCATTGGCACTACTGCAAAGAAGTGTTTTGAAGAATGAGGTAGAAGGAGATTGTTGGATTTGTATGCAGTTACAGTGTGGAAAACACAACAAATAACCTCAGAAATGTTACACCCTGAGAAAAATAAGTGTGATATGCCAAAGCAGATGACTGTGATAATGCAGATGGCAGATAACATAAGAGCGAATAGGGCATTGAGGTTTGCGCTCAAAGATTTTAATTGTTCATATCCAGGCCTACCTTTTAAAGGACCAGCATTTCAGGTGCAGTCACACCTCGCAGATTTATGTATTTGTGCAACTAAGGGAAAACATTATGTGGGGATGTCAGATTGCAGAACCACCATAACAGTGGATAACACAGTTCAGGGTAAGAGTAATTACACTGTTAAGTATCAAAATGGGATAGTAGAGCGTTTTGGGTGTCCGTTCTCACATCTTGATAGTGCACCAGGGATGATTTGGACCTGTGGAGGAATGGCTTATTATCACTTAGATGAAGGAGATTGGCGTGGATGTTGTTATCCTGCTCTACTCTCCACAGGAACCACAGTATTGGTAAAAAGAGGTAGTGAGACTATCATGGGCAGTGCTGCACAGCAGAGCAGAGAAAAACGAGATGTAAATAGCATGCCTAATCGATATAACGGGTATAAGACAGTGGATCCATGGACAACTCCAGGGGAAAATATAGGATGGTCCTTAGCGGGATTCTTTACTGGAGTAGGGACAACAGTAGCTTTAAATAAAATCAATGGGTTAGCATGGCAGGTTTTGTCATTGGAGAATGATACCGCTCATGCATTAGGGCTAATCACTGACGAGCTAAAGAAAATGAGAGAAGCAGTTATCCAAAATAGATTGGTCCTTGATTTGTTGACCTCTGAGAAAGGGGGAGTTTGTAAAATGTTGGGGGTATCTTGTTGTTTCTATATTCCAGACAATTCAGATAACATCACAGACATCCTAACTCACATGAGGGAATCCATCCCGGAGCCAAGAAAAGATGACTCCTGGTTTAGCTGGCTGGACAGCCTCTGGGGTGGATGGGGAACCTGGATTTTCACTACTGTAATACCGATTATTGTTTTGTTGTTCATTGTGTTGTTGATCGCTCCATGTATAATTCAGTGTATCAACAATTTTATTATGCGTACTATTGCTTCGCTTACAACGAGAGGGACTTATCAAGTTATGCTAAGTGCGCAACGAGAAGGGGCTCGTCCACCAGCTCCAGATCCAAGACCTAATATTGAACAAGATGAAGATGATTACAATACATATGCGCGTGTGTATCAGTTAGAGCCTGAAGAGTATAATCGGAATGTGGAAAGTGCAGTTTAAATGAATTATAACAGAGTTTGATTTTTTGTTTGATTACTGATATAATCATAGAAATAATTACAGCATTTTATATCATTATAATCAGAAAGATATTCCAGATAATTACATGTATTCAATTGCAAATGATATTAGTCATATTCATGTGTATCTTGATTTAACAGTGATACTAATATGATTGTTTTATGTTGATTTGACATTAATACCATTACTAATCTGAATACTAATACGATTGTTTTATACGACGCACAGGAGTGTTAAGTAAGACATTCTGTCTTAAAGTGGCCATTGTGAGATTGTAATAATCCTGACCTCCTGTGCCCTTCTCATACTAACCTGAAAAGCAGACATGACATAAGTCTAGCCTAGAGAATCATAAGACATGATGTACTGGTGTGTTTCCTGAAGGGAGTGATGTGGATCTTTCACTTCCCTATTTTACCATATAAATATTACTGTCTTTTCCTTAATAAAGTGCCTTTGAGTGAATTACACCTTTTCTGTGTGTGGTTGTCTCAATGGTCCAGGATCCTGACTCTGTGCTCCATCGCTCAACTAGAAATCGAATCTCGGCAGTTAAGTTAGATATTAAATTCTAACAAGCACTAATGTTTGCAGTGTGAACGTAGTCTCAATGCTTCCTAATCCGGAAGTCCCGAGCCACTTTTAGTGCTTCCAAGCACACACTAATTCCTCCCAAGGCAGCAGCATCCACTCCTAGTCCTCCTGAGGCAGCGGTGTTCACTACAGCTCCTCCAGAGGCTGCAGCCATTTCCTTGAATGCCCAGTGGCCACTCCCTGCCTGTTTGAATACAACTCCAGAGACCTACCCTGACCTCTCTGTGCCTTTTGTTACAGTTCCATGTGCTCCATTGTGATGGTCTTCAGCTCTGTGGAAGTCTCCAGTCAGAGCAGTTCTGCTGAAGTGGTCTCCAGTTCTGCCTGAACTACAGGTCCTTTTCAAAAAATTAGCATATTGTGATAAAGTTCATTATTTTCTGTAATGTACTGATAAACATTAGACTTTCATATATTTTAGATTCATTACACACAACTGAAGTAGTTTCAAGCCTTTTATTGTTTTAATATTGATGATTTTGGCATACAGCTCATGAAAACCCAAAATTCCTATCTCAAAAAATTAGCATATCATGAAAAGGTTCTCTAAACGAGCTATTAACCTAATCATCTGAATCAACTAATTAACTCTAAACACCTGCAAAAGATTCCTGAGGCTTTTAAAAACTCCCAGCCTGGTTCATTACTCAAAACCGCAATCATGGGTAAGACTGCCGACCTGACTGCTGTCCAGAAGGCCATCATTGACACCCTCAAGCAAGAGGGTAAGACACAGAAAGAAATTTCTGAACGAATAGGCTGTTCCCAGAGTGCTGTATCAAGGCACCTCAGTGGGAAGTCTGTGGGAAGGAAAAAGTGTGGCAGAAAACGCTGCACAACGAGAAGAGGTGACCGGACCCTGAGGAAGATTGTGGAGAAGGACCGATTCCAGACCTTGGGGGACCTGCGGAAGCAGTGGACTGAGTCTGGAGTAGAAACATCCAGAGCCACCGTGTACAGGCGTGTGCAGGAAATGGGCTACAGCCACTTTTGAACCAGAAACAGTGGCAGAAGCGCCTGACCTGGGCTACAGAGAAGCAGCACTGGACTGTTGCTCAGTGGTCCAAAGTACTTTTTTCGGATGAAAGCAAATTTTGCATGTCATTCGGAAATCAAGGTGCCAGAGTCTGGAGGAAGACTGGGGAGAGGGAAATGCCAAAATGCCTGAAGTCCAGTGTCAAGTACCCACAGTCAGTGATGGTCTGGGGTGCCATGTCAGCTGCGGTCAATGCAGCTAGCTATCAGGAGATTTTGGAGCACTTCATGCTTCCATCTGCTGAAAAGCTTTATGGAGATGAAGATTTCATTTTTCAGCATGACCTGGCACCTGCTCACAGTGCCAAAACCACTGGTAAATGGTTTACTGACCATGGTATTACTGTGCTCAATTGGCCTGCCAACTCTCCTGACCTGAACCCCATAGAGAATCTGTGGGATATTGTGAAGAGAAAGTTGAGAGACGCAAGACCCAACACTCTGGATGAGCTTAAGGCCGCTATCGAAGCATCCTGGGCCTCCATAACACCTCAGCAGTGCCACAGGCTGATTGCCTCCATGCCACGCCGCATTGAAGCAGTCATTTCTGCAAAAGGATTCCCGACCAAGTATTGAGTGCATAACTGAACATAATTATTTGAAGGTTGACTTTTTTTGTATTAAAAACACTTTTCTTTTATTGGTCGGATGAAATATGCTAATTTTTTGAGATAGGAATTTTGGGTTTTCATGAGCTGTATGCCAAAATCATCAATATTAAAACAATAAAAGGCTTGAAACTACTTCAGTTGTGTGTAATGAATCTAAAATATATGAAAGTCTAATGTTTATCAGTACATTACAGAAAATAATGAACTTTATCACAATATGCTAATTTTTTGAAAAGGACCTGTACCTTGGGAACTACTCCTGTCTCATCAGCATTAACTAATTCTGCTCCGCTTTCAAATCAAATCAAATAAAAATGTATTTATAAAGCACAATAAAAACAATGGTAGTTGACCACATATAAACAATACAGGCTGCAATAGAATGAGAGGGAGGAGAATATTAAAACACTGAAAAGATGGAGCCTTAGACTCTAGGAACAGTTATAAGCCTGGGGAAATTGATAACTTAGATTTCAACTCAGATTCTGATGAAATCCTAACCCTAAACTGAGGGAAAGCAGGAGACATTTCCACAGTTTTGGCCTAACAATAGAACAAGCATGGTCACCTCTCGACTTTATCTAAATATACATTTAGGAGCTGAGATGTTAAGAGCTTTAAAATATTAAAGTAAAATTTTAAAATCAATTATGTAGCAGACTGGCAGCTAGTGCCGATCCACCTTGGAGGTCCTGAGTCCCTTCTGATCTGCTGTGGTGGTCATCTGCACCATTATGGGAATCTTGATTGGGAATAAGCCCAGGCCTCCTGTTCTTGCTCTGCTGGCTCCACCTTGATCTCTAGCTCCTCTCTGGTCACCAACTTTTCTAGCTCCACCCTGGAACCCTGTTCCACCTCTGTCTCCAGACCCACTTTATGTTGCATCTCTCATTGTTTCTATTTTCAAATCCTCTATTTCAATGGTTCCTAATTCCATTCCTGACAACCCCCCACTCTGCATATTTTGCATGTTATTTAACACACCTGATTCAGATAGCCAGCTCATTAGAAGAGAGCTTCATGCATGAGTGTGTTCCACTTGACAAGGTCCCTACACAGTGTTTGTTGCTCTCTACTCCCTAAGCATGGGAATTCCATTGCAGTTTATTTCACTATAGAACATTCATTCATGAATTTGCGCCATACCTCTGCCTGCAACATCTTCACAGCATCTAGACGAAACTTGCTAGAGAATTGTGAAGTGAGACATTCATACCTCTGTAGTCTGTAAATGAATACAATTTAAATTCATTAACATATACAATCCCTTCAAACTGCAATCATGGCATAATATCCCTGTGAAGTCCACTTAGGGCACTTATGGTCAAATAGAACAAATGTCTGAAGTGACACGATTCCTACTTTGGAATTAGCCTTATAAGAGCTTCCTTGACTTCACTGGCACATTTCTGGTCCTCACAATGATAAACAACAAATTTTAAACTGTGGGGTACAGAGGAAGGTGGTCACATTTTAATGTCGAATTCTTACTATTAACTAACTTTTAACTACAGCTATGAACTATTAACTACCTCAGTACACTCATAATTAGCTGCTTATTATAGTTAGTAAGGTAGTTGTTAAGTTTAGGTATGGGGTAGAATTAAGGGATCTAAAATAAGGTCATGCAGAATAAGGCTCTGTAACTGACAGGAATGTCAGATGCTGTCCTCTCCAGTTGCTAAAGGATGTGTTCCCGGTTGCTATGGCAACTCTACTCTCCTGCCACCAGTGCTATTTCATCAGTATCACATCAGCAAGAGTGCTGTTGTTCCAAATACTAGCGCAACAATGATTTGACTGTAGGCAACAAGTAAAACGTTTTTGTAATGCCTCTGATTCTTAGTGGTCTGTGTTCAAACTCCTCCTAGAGCTTGTGTAAAAAATGATTATTCAGTAATAATAATAATAATAAAAGATATATATATATATATATATATATATATATATACTTAATAATAAAAGTTCATTGTTCCTTTACAAACTTAACACATAAGGACATATTAAATATAATTGGGTTAAAGTTTTGGCTGTGTGGACTTTGGAGAGACAGCTGAATGAATGGGTTTGGTGAGTAGGATGAATAAATGACAATTTTCATTTTTGGGTGAACTGAATCTTTAACTTTTAAAATGTTAACAGAATATTAAACGTTTAAATAAATTTAAGCTTCTAAAGGTTCATTGCATCCTGGAATACATTACAAACAGTAAGCAAAAAATAAGGCATGTATTACCAAAACAGATTTAACCAGAAGATTTTTTTTAACCAGTTGTGTTTGTTCTGACTTTGTGATAGGCTACTAAGACAGAGGATAATGGTGTACTCTTCAGTTGCTTGAGGTGTTCCCGCTTCAAAACTTGCTTCAATAGTGCTTATGTGTAACATGATCAACAAATCTTGGCTAAAAGAAACAAATGCTAAAACAAGCTAAACAATAATAATAATAATAATAATAATAATAATAATACTTTTCTTGACTGGACTAGACACGTTTTAATTAAACATTGAAAAAAACAAACAAACAAAAAAAAAAACAAAGGTCATTAGAACTGACTAGGAGACGTAAAATACGTTACGTGGTATCTTGGAACATCAGGAGGCCATATTACGACGCTGTGAGTTTGTTTGGTCCTGTGCGTTGGAGTCAAGTTTCCACTTCGTAAAGTCATTAAAATGACCAAAATTTCGAATAAATTACTTGTCTGATACTTTGTGCGTAAGCAGGGCTGAGTCTGAGAGTCAGGAGCACAATTTTGTGATGGTTCAGAAATCAACCTGGTTCAAACCAACTACCTTTAGTTATGATTAAGATCCCGAACCACTCTCGCGCGTCTTGCGTCATTGGAGTCTGTGATCTACATGAGGCGCGATTCATTTCCATCCGCTTTCACTCATTCAACAAGCTGTACGTTTTCTGAGTGGTTTCTGTCAGGTTTGCAGAAGGATAACAGCAATATCACGGGTCAGAAGAAATGGAGTTGCAGAAATTGAACCGAACCGCTGCACCCACACGGTAACGCGAGCATCGATGAGGAGAGGACTGAAGAAGTAAGTTACATAAACAGGAGCACAACCGGCTTTAAATACATCGGATGTGTTTTGTTTTGCTTGAGTGTGTATGTGTGTGTGAATGTTTAAGACAGACAGGAGGAGACGATGCGCGTTAATTTTAGAATTGATATAGTCGTCTTTGAAATAAAGGCAGGAATAAACAGCATCCTAGATGAATATTAAATGATCACCGTTTCCGTGAATAATTTCCCTGGATCAAAAAGCAGAGCAGTCACATGGGAGAAAAAAAAAACTGCAGCCTACAGAAATGGTTCATAAATTATCAATGTGTTGCGTATAACGAACTGCGTAATACATAGACTACGCTCGTTTCGTATAATTTCATATCACCTAAACATTGCTCATGTAGATTTGGATAACTGTTTAACAATAGTGTTTATATGAATAAGACATGACTGAAAACAGATCAGATGTTTTGAGTTGAGGTTGCGATTTCCTAGGGCAGGGAGATCTCTTTTAATAGACAATATTTTTTCTAAAAATAAATAAATATATGAAAAAAGTGTAGTTTATTTTAAATAATTTCTACATTTTTATACATATCATTCTTTACAGCACTTATTTATAAAAAATATTTTATTGGTTCAGTTTAGAAATTGTACTTAATTTGGTAACATGATTTAAGATTACTGATTATAACTGAATTCAACCTCGAAAACTCGAAAAAAAAACAAAAACAAAAACAAACAAACAAACAAAAAAGTTTTATTGAAGCATAACAGTTGATGTAACCTGATTTCTCCATTTAGGTAAAATTGTCACCATTGTTGAGATTCATGCACTGATTCTTGATCTTTGTGTGAGTCAAAAAGACACAGCTCAAAACACTTCCTATTAGGAACACAGCAATACAGTTAGTCCATGGTTCAACATGTACCTTGGTTTTTAACCATGTTTTTCGGTTCAGTTCTGTAGCATGCCACATCACTGGACACTGGGAAAAAGCATTGATTGTTATATGTCTGCTTAATATTTCTTTTGAGAAAGGTATTATTTTTCCGTTTTTTACGCAAAATTGGATGGGTTTCATTCATACTAGACGCCAGAGGGCACCCTCATGCAGAAAATCCACATATGTGTCAAAGAGATAACACTGATGACGTTCCAGCCAGGAAATCCCTAATATGGATAAAGGCATCACTACAGAGGGTATGCATGTGATGTCACTGTCAGCTGGAGTGGCTGCGGCTCCGCCCACTAAGTGGCAAAAAGACTTGAGTGAGTGGCAGCATTGGTTTCAATGCAAATGCTGCGACAGAACATACAAAACACCTCTACAACAAGAATGAGCTCTGCGATTGACTGTACAAAGAGATTTGACAAGAAACCTGAGGTATATTTTTATAGACTGCTGAAAGCTACTGAAAAGAGAAGCAAATTAATTGCTGCAATTCAAAGAAACAAATGGTCTCCAGGCAGCGAAACAGGGATTTGCAGTTATCATTTCATGTTAATATTTTGAATTGTGCAGTAAAATCATATCCTATATATTGTATTGTAATATATCGTATTGACAAGTCATCAACTAAATATTTACCATCTTAAATTCTGCATAACTGGATGTTTTTAAATAAACACTGACAAAAACTATAAGTTTTATATTATTGATATAAGTGATCACCTAGCCCAACCTATTTTGTATTTGCTTTATTTATTTTTTCTGGCGTCAAAATCAGACACACATACGTGTTAAAAAAAAAAAAAAAAATCACGATTTCTGGCTGCATCAATATCCATTGACCACTGGATATTTGTTAAGTTGTTAGGAACCTTATCAGGTTGAGCAAGCTTTAGTTTAAACTGATTGTCGTTTGTTTTACTCATGTTTTTACATCTTCCCTGTTAAATCCATTCACGCTGAAAGCTCTTTTGTCAGTCTGGCTTTCCGACGGGAAAGTGATGTCAGTGCATACCCTCTATTGCTGTAACTGAGTAAAAACTAAATGTAACGTTAAACGGTTTGAATAATGAAATGTAAGGACAATAAACACTCATCTGCAATAATATATGGTTTATCTGTGTTCTTCAAGCCATCTCGGGTATTTTCATAATGATTAAGTATATTTGTAAGCCATTGCTAATCGACATACAGTATAGAATATACTGCCTCATTCTATGATAAGAAGCCAAGTTATTTCAAACACTCAACGGATGCTGTGAAGTAAAAATAAGTTATAATGTTCTCATTTGTTGGACAAGAACTTTAGAAAGGCTTATCATTGTATTTCATTAGAAGGGAAAATGCTCTGCAAGTGTTACTTTTTCAAATATAAAGGGGAGGCGTTTCCTCATCTCAGCATGTGAAATAACGGGCACACACACAGCAAATTTAGAGAGAAATAAAACAAGGAAATTATTTAAATGCAAAACCGAAACACCGCAATTCACAAGCGCGTATTGAACCGTGGAGGTTGTACCAAACGGTTCGAAATTATATTGAGTACTGCAAGATCCCTACTTCCTATATAATAAAAGAGAAAAAACACAGTATCTGATTATCATGACATCATGAGACTAACAGCTAACATTCTCAGACATCTGACTATTACGTGATGACTAGGTCAATAAGTAATTAAGATCTGATCAGTTTCTCTCACAACTGTTGCAATAACAAATGTGCCTCAGAAATGCACAGTTGCAGCAATCAGAGAAAAATTGATAAGTATTCAGGAATCAAGAGCCCACTTAAATCAAATGCTTATCTTCACAATGGTGACTTCAAACTTGATCATTTTCAATAAAACATCAACATCTAAACCTCAGTTCTCAATAAGAAGTTTAGTATGAAAGAAAAAAATGTCAGACTGGATTGTAATAAGTGTGAGAGAGATATGTTGGTGAATTTTTTTTTTTTTACAGTGGTGCTGAAGATTAGCGCTGTCCATTGAGATTTTCACTTTGCTGCAACTTAAAATATATAATCATTTCAAATAATTTCTCATTAAACCAACATTCACTAATCAGCATTGAGCAGGTGTGCATGTTTTGAATGTGTTTGTTCTGAGCATTATTGGAAGTTGTATGTTGGGTCAATGTAATGGATTTAAGTTGAAATAACATTCTCTAATTTTATGTTACATAACCTTGATTGAACTAGGTTATAACAACAAAACTAGAATTATAGGTAGTATCAGATAGAAATATCTCCTTAAAGCAACAACTGCACTGCATATGTTCACTTTTACAGTGAGTATGAATTGCACTTAAGAACATTAAATCGTTGTTCAGGCTTCTGAAAAAATACAAATACGAAAAATACAAGTAAAAATACAAATTAACCATTTAACTTGTATAATTGACAGCATTGGTTAATAGTTGATTATTTGTAAATAATGTTGATTACCATAAAATAATTTTGTCTCTTTTTTAGAGAAGTTCCAAGCAGAATATAAAACCTGTTCATTAAAGCACGTACACAAATATTAAAAGGCTTAAAGTCTAGAATTAAAATAATAATATTAATAATAATAATAAATAATAAATAAAATACAATAATTTAATAATAATAATTTTAAAAAAAATAATTTAGTATTCAAGGTCTAAAGCTGTTGTCATTGTTTTTACAGTCATGGTGTTTACATTAATTTGCTAAAGTAATGAATCTGTAAAAATGGACAAATGTAACTTTACATAGAAAAAGTTATTAGCATTAAATGGTGTTGACATGCATATTGGACTTGTTTTATTAAAACAGTGAGTATTTCAACATTTATAAATCTGCTTTACTGAAGCCCAGATTTGTGCTTCTTAATCTGCTACAAACACGGTCAATTAATCTTAACTTGTACTGAGCCCAGAATATGCGTCACATTACGTGAGAGGAAAGGTACAGCACGACGATGAAATGCATTTAGGAGGGGATTTAGGAGGTGGACAAATGAGTGGACGTGGGATGGATACAGAAAGTCGGTGCAGGAGGAGGCTCTGGCGGAGGATGGAGGAGGACAGCAAACAAAGTCCATGCTGGTGACGACAGAGGAAGGAGCCAGGATGGAGACAGAAAGGAACCCGGAGCAGGAGGAGCCAGGTGAGACCCAGGCCGCAGCCATGATGGTAGCCCACGGCGGAGCCGACAGAGGGAGGAGCCATGGTGGAGAAAGGGCTGACGACTCCAGGGGGAACAAGTGGAGGTGAAGTCTGAGGTGGAGAGCAATCAAGCCCGGGCGACAAAGAGGATCCGGAGGGCCAAGGCAGAGTCCAAGGCTCAGACAATCAAGCCGGAGAGCCGGAGGTCCGCGGCGGAGCCGGAACGACAGAGGACTGAGGTTGAGGTGGAGCTGGAGGGAGGGAGGAGTCCAATGGAGCAGGTGGGACGGAGCAACAAGGTGCAGCCAGAGGAGTGGAGTCCTGAGGCAATGGCGGGATGATGACCGACCAAGGCGGAGCCGGAGGGACGAGGGGGCCCGGTGGAGCTGGTGGGCTGATGGGGGACAGTGGAGTCCAGGACTCGGAGGCTGGAGGTGGAGATGAGGGAACCTCCAGCCACAATGCCGCGATGTTTGCGACGGCTGTCCGTCTGTGGTGGGTGCTCGGTCAAGAGTGGGGCTGGCATCATCATCCTCTATGTCCACAGTCATCGGTGATCCACAGGACTCCAGCACCCACTCTACAAAGGCAGTAGGGCTCTCTCGAGGACCTTCCCTGGACAGCTGCGATCGTGTGGTGGTGTTAAGTCCAGTTTGATAGAACAAGCGCAGGCAGCTATCCGGGTAGTGTGTCATGTTGGCCAAAAACACAAAGTCAGCGGTATGGTCCTCAAGAGAGCCATCCCCCTGAGGACGAGGACGGCCGGGTCATTCATGACAAAAGAAAAAGAAAACACTGATTGAAAACGGAAAATAAAACACGGGGTAACACGCCGCTTTACTGTTTGCGGTCCGGTCTCCTGTCACAGTACGTGAGAGGAAAGGCGCAACACGACAATGAAATGCAATGAAAAGCCTTTAATATAATCCACACAGGTATATCCACAAAAGGAAGGTAGGAATACACATACTCATAGACAAGACCAGACACCAAACGCCGAACTGAATACAACTTATAAAGGTAGGCTAAGGATAGACAGACAGGTGCAGGTGATTAACTAATAATGACGATAACAAGGACAGGAACAGGAACACCATATATGGGCAGATGAGAGAAAAGCTAATACAAATAGTCCAGAGGTGTGAAAATATCCTTTTTAGAATTCAAACCGTTTTTTTTTTTTTTATTTTATTTATTTTTTTTTTATTGTAAATCTCCACATCTTAAAGATAATAAACATATAAATGAGAACAGCCTCGCTTAAAAAGACAGAGCACAATTCGGTTCCCAACACCAGCAGATTCGGGCTTTAATAAATCAAGGACTTGTAGTACTTTGGCAGAATATAACTGTGAGTAAGTTAGTAATTGTAAAGGTAATCAGGTTCTGAAAATTTGCTTTTCATGGACAGTTAATAGAATCCAAGCTCTGTTTTATAACATGGTCGAACTGTGAGTTTGAGGTGAGCCACAGATGACCTTGTGCATCAGCATCAATCATGCATGTGTGTTAGCCTAAGGGAACGTACTGTATGGTATAAATCTGTTTTTGAGAACGAAAACATAAAATTTAAAACTGTTTTGTAAAGTATAGATTTATAGCCCACTGACTAAAATCTGTTAAAGGCTGTTTGAAACTGTTAATTTAATTTAAGATGTTATTGCTATATTCCTCCTTTGAATGAACAATCAGTGATTTGAAAGTGTTTTAGCCCTGATTTACTAAATGATTGCATGTACGAAATTGTGGGCACTTTATCCTAATAGCAGCTTGATAGCTTGATTACATCTTTTTAGCATTTCTGTTTAGCTGGTGGTTCTTTATGGTTCTCATCCTATGTCATGTGCACCTTACCCACAGAGCATGCTGCGTGATAGTCTTCTTAATCACGGTAGACAACATATTGTATTTTACACGGATGACAACGAGTAATCATCTGTAATTTTCAAATCTCACAACTTTCAAAATGGTTTTATGGAGACAATATCAGCTTAAATCCTTATCATTTTTCGTGCAAATACATTAAAGTAACTTGACATTATCATTGAAGAGCAGCAATAATCATTTTTATTTTGATTACATAATAATAGGAATATATACATGTCAAAGTCAGAGATGCCCCTTTGCCAGCTGTGATGCTGTGATTTTTGGGTCAGCACACCTTAATAGCTTTGACAATTGATTGCCAATTAAGTTTAGAATACAATGAATTTAGGCCCAGATTATGCAGAGCTGTAATAGCTGCTAATGGTGGATATTTTGATGAATCGAAAATTTAAGTTTTTTCTGTGTATAAACTGTTTATGTAATAAAATATGTTTTCGTAGTTTGTGTTGTACCTTATTAGTGCAAAATTATCACAAATTAAAAAGGATTCATGCCAATATTGTCCAAAACGCCACTTTTCTAGGACGTTTCCAAACTTTTGGAGGGTAGTGCACTTTTCACAGAATAATAATTTTAAAGGGATAGTTTACACAAAAAATTAAATTCTGACCTCTTATGCAGAGTCCAAACTAACATTTTGCTACATAAGCCAATGGCTGTTTTTTTTTCCTGGCCATAAAACTGGTAATATCACAATTTTATATACTTATATACTTTATATACTTATACTATATATGCTGACTGTGATAAACATTTGATGCTTGGTGAGTGGTGAGTTCTTTCTTCAGTAGAACACAATAAGTAAATTTTTAAAAAGTCTGTTTATTTTCTTCAACAAGCTGTAGAGAACAGTGAGCAAAAGAAGCACTTTTTACATGGATGATAAAACCATATATATTTTCCTGCTCAAGCACAATTTTAAAAGCATCACTTTTAGAGTCAAGTCTTAAACTGCATAAAATTGCCTCAAACAGCATCACTGGGATGCAAGCTTTCTCACCCCCGAGGACTTGAGTCTCGATGGTGAGAGTCTGCCCACATAAAGAAGCCTTCAAACATTTCTTTGTTTATGTTTTTCATTGCATATACACCAAATGACTCCTTCACTTACAGATCGGAACCCAGCGGATGATCTTTTTACCAGGTCTGTGGCTGCATCACAGCTCACCAGCACTGTATGTTTTTCATTCCTGGTCCTGGGAACCCACCGCTCTGCACATTTTGTAGATCACTCTTATCATTACCCTTACCAAAAAGAATTATACTTCAAGTTTATTTTATTAAGTATACTTAAGTAAAGTTCAAGTATATTTTTAAGTGTGTAGCAAGTATACAAATATCAGTGTACTAGTAGTATACTTGTAAGTGTACACTTACTATTGTAAGTGTACTAAATTGGCCCACTTTCTAGTATAGAAAAGTATAGCAGTAGTACACTTTGCGTACACAACTAGTTTACATCTATGTTTTTAGTTTGTACTGCAACTATACTAAAAGTAAACATATAGGTATACTGATTGTGTTCTAATTAAATACTTGTAGCATTTTAGTACACTTTGAAGTATAGTTTCAGTAAACTACTAGTTTAGTAGATTTATACTGCAAGTATACTTGTAAGTTTTCTTCAAGTGAACTTTATATCATACTTTAAGTATACTCATATGTCCCTATCTAGGTATTAATTTGTATATTTTGTTATTTGAATATCTGAACATACAAAATGTCAAAAGAAAAGATCCTGATCTTTTCTTTTGATGTTTTGTATCTGCTTGTAAACAAAAGCATTTTATTTTAGCTTAACGCATTCTGTTTTATAAACACTTGAATGTGGGAAAGTTTCATAAATAATGACAAAAAAGAAGAAGAAATAAATAAACAATATTTTGAACAAAAAGCTGAAAAAAGACTATGCATTGGATTCAGAATGATAATCAAAATGTAGATTGAGTCGATCAAGACTCCAAAGCTTGACGGTCATCATTACCTCTTCATGGGTCAACTTTTTATTCCACAACGTTACACAGTTTTGATGCTGTTTTATGTCTGATGATCGTGTTACTTTAAGTGTGGAAGCATCTGTTGTTTCGGTTTCTTCTTTGCTTGTGTTTTGGAAATTCTTTACAGAAGATGTGTAATAGCGCCCCCTAACATATAACAATGAAAACATGGATTCTTGGAGCACAAATGTAGCTCAAATATATTTTGACTTTTTCTAAGTATAAGTCAAGTATACTTAAATGTCATTTTAAGTATATTTCTGAGAACTACATAAAGAAAAAACATTTCTGAGAAGTGCATGAAAAGTAGACAAAGTATACGTCCCTATTTTTAGTTTAAAAGAAGTATACTTGAATAAACTTTTTCGTAAGGGTATCTTGTAAAGATCTCTCCTAATTAGCTGATGATTTGAATCTGAATCAGAAGGGATATAAATGTGCAGACCAGGATCCTCAACCTGAAGCACACAAGTTTTTTGGACTGGATCATGAAATGATTTCACGCATTCATTTCATTAATGAAGTCAAGCTTATCTCTGAGTGGTTTCAGGGCTTTTCCTACAGCAGAAATTTAGTGATTTTTATAAGAATGGTTGTAAAGTAAATTCAACCCCTCACACACGGAAACACGCGTAATGCTGAAGAGAAAAATACCTGCTGCTGACTTTAAAGCACTGTAATGACAGAAGTGTTAATTATAATTGCGAGATTAAATGAGTGTCTGCAAGAAAAGTAAAAAATCACTACTTTCAGGGACAGAAAAAAGAAATATTTATATCAAAGCATTGGAGAACACTTGTAGGACAGCACCCTTCAGACATCACATTGCAGTGTGTGGGAGAGAAAAGAGAGACTCACTGCACCCCTGCATGTAACAGATAATAAAAAAAATACAGCAAGCTCATCCTTTAGACATTTTAATTAAATTCAACTTTCACTTTTTTGTGTCATTGTTAAATTGAAAACTCTAGGGTTGGAAATGTACACTGATCATTCAGTTGAATGATAACATGCAAAATCTAATCATCTAATTATCTATTACTAAGTGTCTGGATTCTGTCACTGTCGGGTCTAGTTTATTCTAAGATTGGTGACAGAGTTCTGAAACTCCTGTCATCTTGTTTTGTGTGAGTGTGTGATTTCAAGCTTGGGCTGTGTCTTCTTTTGTCCGTGTGATACATTGTATGTTTGGAGCTGGATGTTCAGATTCCCTGCACTTCTGTCAGTTTGGTTTCGGTTCAGTGTCGGGGTCCAGACATTCATGCTCTGTGTTTTGTATTTGTTGTGGCACACCTGTTGAGTGTTTATTCTCAGACAAGACCATGTGGTCTTGTCTTTTTTTTTTTTTCTTTTCATGTTGACGTGTTTGGGTTAGCTTGTTCTTATGTTATCTTTTGTGTGAACAGATGGCTTTTGTGTTTGTTTTTAGTGCCAAGTTTTATTTAGTCTATTTTCTAACACCGCCTCTCTTGTTAACTGATCATTGGTTAATTTCTCCTACCTGTCTTCCTTTGTTATACTTACTCTTTGCTTTCCTGTGTATTATCCTTTTTCAGTCCTGTGCCAGTTCTTTGTTGTTTATACGTTTGTGTTTGGTGTCCTGTCCCTTCTGGGATAGTTTTTGTTTCTTTTTTGAAATAGCATAAAAAATGCTCTACACATGAGTCCTTGACTCATCCCTTACCTCAAACCTGACAGTCTTCTTCCAAAGCCTTCTTGTTTAAAGGGGATATGGTTCTTTAAAATAGATAGATAGATAGTATAGAATAGTGTAGCTCAAGCAAATGTTCCTGTAGTAGAAGCATCAATGCCAAGGTGTTAGGTTTGAGTCTGGAAAATGCATGATAACTGTGTTGTGTATGAATGCAATATAAGTTATTTTGGGTAAAAGTGTCTGCTGAGCATAATAGTAGTTTGAGACTACTACTACTTAAGTACAAGACCTCTGTAACCTTTAGCACACTGAACGCACATAAATTGACTGCCATTACAGACATTACAGTTTTATTCTGTATGACCTGATTGCACACATGCAAAATTTGTTTATTGGTAAAGTACTGCTGGACTACTGATGAGAATATGTGTATAATCTTATTTTATGCTCTTTCTTTCTTTTTCTCTTTCTTTCTTACCTTCCTTTCTTCCTTTTCTATCCTGTCTGTTAGTGGCTGCTCCTGACCTCCTTGATCCTAAAACAGCTACTCACAACTCCAAACCACGTCTGTCGTTCTCAGCTCAGCCAGTGCTGCGGAAATCTCCAGATGACTTTGAGCCTCGTGTGACTGTTATGCGCTGGAAAACAGTGCTGAGTGTCTTCCTGCTGGTGGTGCTGTACTTGATTCTCGGAGCGACTGTGTTTAAAGAGCTGGAACAGCCTCATGAGACATCCCAGAAACTGGCCATCCTGGTGGAAAAACTGGAATTCCTTGAGCAGCATCCATGTGTCAACTCATCAGACCTGGAAAACTTAGTGAAGGTAAAAGAGCTGACTTGCACACAAACCAAATATTGGACAACTGGATTACATACTTTATGTTTCTTATTTATCTACCCCAAATGTCATACTGTTATACTGACTTGATGTGGGTCTCATTTTATACTTATTATTTTCATCTTTAAAATGAAAGACCCAAACATTAAAATTTTGCCTCCTGTCAAACTAGTGTAAGGATCAAGACTTCATACTAGACTGCAGTCAAGGAAACTGTCCATACTACAATTATTTAGTACATTGTGTTGCATACCATTTGTAGCTTGCTTGCATGTACAGTAGTTTGCATATTTTATATTAAATGAGTGTGCCGATGTTTCTGCAACCTTACCTTACCACTAAAAAGCACGTTCAATACATGACTGTGGCCATGTTTTTATGATGCTGGTACAGGCACGTATTGCTGGATTTTTATTCCGTTGCTTCAGATACTTATTGCAGCGGTCCAGAATTCAAATGTCTCGGGAGTGTCGGTTCACACTGCGCAATTTTAAAATGTGGCGAATCGCTGTTGTTCTCACACTGCACAACAGTCTGAGGTACCGTCTAGTTGCTGTTGTGTGCACACTAAACGATGGATCGGTGTCACACATTAAACACATTAATCACACACTAAACTTTTCAGCAGGAAGAATCTCCAACAACTCTGCATTTTCTACGAACTACATTTCACAACCAAACACGTGATAACTAATATGGAAATAACGCAAGTTCACGCAAGACAGAATAGACTTATTCCTATCAAAAACGGTAGCCCGCAAAAAGTTGTCAGTACAATGATTTGTAGTAAAAAATAAAACAAAAAATAAACAAATAAGGATATGAAGGAGAGAATGGTTGCTTGCAGAAGCCATGCATGTTGATGTTTTGTTGCAGATGCAGATCTATTATGACTCCTCCCCCTGAACTTTCCCTTGCCCTGTATCTTGCTCTCTCATTGGCTGTAGGTCGTCAATATACAAAATGTACAACAGTGGAAGTTGACAAGCATGTTGGCCAAGGAAAATGCAACAACACTGACCTATGGACCAGTAGTAAAGGCACTGGTCATCAGTACACAGCACTATTCACTACCTCAAAGGTTGGAAGCTTCAGTCACATTGCCTAGGAATTTGTTCCAAAGGACAACACTACAAACAATATTGGGAATTTTTTTTTTAAATGAACCTTGAGTCCAACACTGATGATACCAAGAAGGTGGTGGCTTCATCACAGGTTTAAGGGAGGTTTTTCTGATGACTTTTTAGGCCATGGTCAACTGCTGAACTGGGGAAGCCCCAAAACCCATACTGAGGGATCTGCTTATGCAGAGCAAACCAGCACAACCTATCCTCCTACCTCTGAAAAAAATAGTGCCAAAGCTTGGCCTCTGTGCTCAGAGGGCTGAGAAGGGTAAATGCAGCAGCTCCCTGAAAACAAAGGCTGAAGCTGTACCTTTCTGTGCCACCAATAATGAGTCAGATCCATGTATTGCATTCAGATGCAGTGATGGAGTTGGCAAGCTGAAGAACTACAGTCATGTGAAAAAGTTAGGACACCCTATTGAATTCCATGGTTTTTCATATCAGGACATCATTAAAAAAAACTGGTCCTTGGCTGGTCTTAAATCTTGGAGAATTAAAACTCAGATGAACAACAACACATGACAAATTGCACCGTGTCATTATTTACTGAACAAAAATAAAGCCAAAATAGAAAAGCCATGTGTGACAAAGTTAGGACACCCTTACTGTTAACACTGGAATTAAGAGGGTAAATAACAGTCAAGCACTGCTTATCAAATACCTTTGATTAACTGATCATCAGCAAGTCTGAGCACCTCTATAAAAAGATAAGCTTTGGCAGTTTGCTGGTCTGGAGCCTTCAGGTGTGTGTTAACACAATGCCAAGGAGGTAAGACATCAGCAATCATCTTAGAGAAGCAATTGTTGCTGCCATCAATCTGAGAAGAGTAATACGGCCATTTCCAAACAATTTGAAGTTTATTCACAAGTGGAAGACATTTAAAACAGACACCTCTCCTTGTGTATAAGCAAATGCCCACAAACCTCAATAAACTGAAGCAACGTTGAAAAGAAGAGTGGTCCAAATTCCTCCAGAACAATGTGAGAGACTGATAAAGTCACACAGAAAATGAATACTTCAAGTTAGTGCTGCTAAAAGTGGATCTACAGGCAGTTGACTCATAGGGTGTCCTAACTTTGTCACACATGGCCTTTCCCTCTTGGCTGTATTTTTCTTAAATAAATACTGTGTGATATGTCATGTGATGATGTTTATCTGAGGATTTATTTTCCAAATTTTAAGACCTGCCAAGGACCAGATAATTTTTTATTATGTCCTGATACAGAAAACCATGAAATTCAATAGGGTGTCCTAACTTTTTCACATGACTGTACATCATCTTGCTGCTATGGCTCAGAAGTTCCTCTGCATTGAAGAAACAAGTATTCCTTCAGAGAAATCTGCATTTTGTAGTGATCATAAAAGTCATTGTATACCAAGATAAAAACCATTAATCAAAAACATTTGACATGCCTACAACAGTCACAACCAGGGATATAACAACAATTACTAGAAATATAAACCTTGGTTGCTTCCACAGTTGCTCCTAAGAGTAGGTCCCTTGCTCTCACTGTCTTCCTTGGCCCACAATATCTTCAAAAGAGTGACACTTTATGTGCCTTTGTATTGGCCTTTCCCTCTTTGATGCAGAGAGACAGATTACTAGATTCACTAAAGTAACTGTCCAGTCAGGCATGGCACAAAACACCCACAAAGTCTGTGCTGAATGTAATTTGCATGGCAGGGTTCTTGTGGGTGGATTCTGATTACAGTATTTTGGTGGAAGCAGAAGTGCTGTTTCAGTGGGTATTGCACTTAATTCAGCCCTCTGTGTTGCTCAAATAGGTGCAACAGGTAATTCTACCGTGGCATTGTTTAGGTTGGGAGGGGGCGAGAATGGGGATTGGGAACCTCTGACATAAGGTAACCCCACACAATGCTTGTTGGAAGCAATAGTGTCAAATCCTGATGCATCCTGCTGAGGTCTAAGTAGATCGATCTGCCCTGAGTTCACAGGTCGGATATCCAACTTCAAGCTGTGTTCCAAACATTATTTCCAAGTAGGAGGTGGGAAAAATCCTAATTTCGAGTCATCTCCCTCTTTTGAGTCTAAAGTCAGGCATACACTGTATGATTTTGGCCACAATTGATCAGAATTAATGTTAGAGATTTCTTCTAACCACCATAAACTCTGGCACTCCCGGCCGCTGCTCACAGAATTTCTATGATATGTTGTTGCCTTTGCTATTATAAAAACCGGTTGCACTGCTGCTTTCATGTGGGTGTTAAGTGCTGCTTACACTGCTTACAGCCGCCGTTCATAGACTTTTCATGTGAACAACATTACAGCCCCACATGCAATGCAACTCACAGTCATTGAGTGTGTATGGGTTTATAAGGTAAAACTCTGGACAAGTTTTCTTGCGTGCATTTGTTTTTAATGCATCTTGACTGTACAGTCTGACATTAATGACAGCTGAGATCCCACAGTGTGACATGATCATCACGTTTAAACAGTCTGACAAGCAACAATAGTAAAAGCCTATTATAAATTGTGTACCCAGGCATTTCAGTCCTTGCTTAAGTGTGCTGCTGATTGCTACTTGATACAGCACACCTGAGGCTCTTTGCCATTTAGGTGATACATCACATGTCACAGTGGAGCTCTCCATGGCCCTGATCACCTCCATTATCTAGCAATGCTCAATCACAAAGTATACTTACTTTTTTTTCTTTTACACATGAGCTAGCATACACTGGAAGAGGGTTTATTTTCCGTGGTGCTGGTGGAGTGATTGAAGCAGGCTGATTACAGGAGATAGGTGTATATATGTATAGAATAGATACAGAAGAGTATCGAAGGAGGAAAATTGCATGTCTCACACATAGCAGAAGTGTGCATATTAATGGAATATTTTTATTTTTTATGCAGACAACTTGTTATGGGTCACAACCATTTTATTTGGAAAAATATCATACAGTCCCAGACATGTTTCCCACAGCCCAAATCTTATTTCTCACAGTAATTTCATCATAAAATGAAGAAATAATCAGACACATTTACTATAGAAAAAACATTTTTCTTTTCCATGCAACTGTCCTCCACCTGTGTGAATAACTAGCCTATATAGGAATCCTTTATCTCTATCCAACCCTGCTCCTAAAGAGTTCCGCTCCAACCCCAATCAAACACATCTGAACAATCTAACAATCTAATCACGGCTCCCTGATAATTACAGGGAGGTGTGCTGAAGTAGGGTTGGAACTGAAGTCTGCAGGACGGTAGCTCTCCAGGAGCAGGGTTGGAAACCCTTGTTCTATTCTGTTGCACCAAATAATCACGTTTTGAGTGAAAGGGATTTTTAGTATGTGAGAATATGTAAATTTGCATTACGTATTTGTTAAAATACTGCAGTTGACTTTCTGAAAATGTGACGTTTTTGAATATCTGGCAATTTCAAAGCATTTTTCTGTTTGTTAGTGGTCTAACTTATGAAATTCCTGCTCAGTAGCATGATATTAGGGTGGGGCTGTTTGGCCAGTGACAGACAGGGAAGTTTGTGGGAAATCTGCTTAGAAAGTCATTATTTTTGTTTTTTTCAACTGATGCTACTAGTTTGTTATACAGAGGCAGAAACAGTATTACCTTGAAATGTGTGTGAACATATAAATATTTTTGGAATATGTGTACTTATGCAAACCTTTTTCTCTTATCACAGCAAGTGGTGTCAGCATTACGAGCAGGAGTGAACCCTTCAGGAAACTCATCCAATCAGAGCAGTTTATGGGACCTCAGCAACTCCTTCTTCTTCGCTGGAACAGTTATTACAACCATAGGTAGTAAAAGACTCACACAAACACATAGGGTACCTAGTGAGCCAGCACACTGTCTGCTACTTATTTAGCTTCAGAATTTTAATCAACTTGGAACCTCATAAAGAATTATTTTGTTGTTGTTGTCGTTGTTTTCGACTATCCATTTTTTGTTTTAAATGGCTTCTAAGAACAGCAACTGTTCTCAACATGTATGTTCAACTGTGCTATATTAAACCAAATGGCTTCAGTCTGAGGTCAGTTTGAGTATTTTTTAAAATTACAGTGATGATGTGGATTGCAGTGGATGCTAGCTGACGATTAGATTTAAAGTGGTCCTATGCTTTTTTACAAAGTCTTGATTTTATTTTGGGGCTGTACTAGAACATGCTTTCATGCTTGGTGGTTCGAAAAACACATTATTTTTAAACATAATTTACATTATTACAATACATTTCTCCCAGCCTGGCACATATGGCTCGATTAGTTCCGGGATTAATGAAGGCCCACCTTATGGAGTGAATTTTGTGCCAATATTCATCAAACAAATCCAGCATTTTGCAAATAAACACAATCTGCTTTGCAAAGAAAAACTCAACTTTCAAACAAACACTAAGTGATTTGCAAATACAGAACTTTATCTGAGAGAAAATGCAGAGGTATGGACAAATATTAGGGCTGCAACGATTAATCGCACGATGTCGTGAGGCGCGTTTAGTCAATGAAGCCGGTACTTTGACTAGTAATAAAGCTCCATCACGTGCGTTCAGCTGGAGCGGCAAGTAATACACAGAGCCGTAAAGCACTGACAAGCTACGCCAAAATCGCGCTCAAAATCGAATTCGCCTCACGCGCCTCACGACATCGTGCGATTAATCGTTGCAGCCCTAACAAATATATGTATTGTGTGTTACAACTGTGAGACGTTTTATGAGGAAACTTGGCTTGGTTTTCTTACAAATGTGTGCAGGCAGATTTTCTTACAAATGCAATTGGGCAACTTCCTTTCCCAAAAACAGAAGATGGCGCTGTCGGTCAATTTATGCTAGCCTACTGAGACCTGAAACACCCGTTTAACTTTTCAGGGAATACAGCAGACCAACATGAGTGGGGAACAGGTGAGTTTCTGTCTTAGTATATCTAAAATGAACCATTGAGATGTCTTCACAAAGCGACCCTATTCTACAATGTCAGTGAAATAAGTGCTTTAAAGTTGTTAACATGATTGATTAGTTCAAAAATCAGTAACATTCTAAACATTTAACTATGCAGTCTTTCCCTATAAAAACTGATCCATTCTCCGTACTTCTTATCCTCTGTTGGATCGTGGGATATATACATATGTTGATACAGTTGTTCAACATTCAAAACAATGCAGAAGTATAACAACAATATATCATGTCACAATGTATTGTAATACTAAAATGCAAATGTATTGTGGATAGCGACAACTGTGTACTAACAATAAAAGCATTTTGAATTTTATTTTTATATTAGGTCAAATAATATTTATTGTCGTTCTGCTATATATGTTGAGACATAGCCTACAGTGGAGAGAAATATAGTATAAAGTATAAGTATAAAACTAAACATAGACAACCTAGTAGGCTAATCTAACTATACAAACAAGCTACTATAATCAAACTAGTTTAAGTTCAGGTGAGCTTTATTGTGATTCAGCTATGTAAAAGTACCAAAATATAATCTAAACATTAATATTCCTTATGAAAATTAACCATGGTTTTGCTAAATACCTACCATGGTATTTGTAGTAAAGCTGCCATTATAGAAATGGTAACCTTATGGTTACCACACTTTTACTATAGTGAAACCAACTTTTAATTTTTAGAAGGGATATCATAGTTTATTATTATGTTAACATATAGCATAGTTTATATACACACCTTGTATATATATCCGAGCAACATTTTAACTCATGAGGTTAAGAATCAAAGGCTGCTGTCAGGAATTATATTAGTGGCTCTTCAAAATGCAAACATTCATCATCTGAGTCACTCCGAGAAGAGTCCTTGCTGTCCAGAGTGTGTCTTCACCTGTGTAGGCATTTTAGTATTGCAATATATTGTGACATGATTAGGGATGCACCGATACCACTTTTTTCAGTACTCGCCCGATACCGATACTTTTATTTTTGGTACTTGCCGATTCCGAGTACCGATACCCATATTTTAAAATTTACTGGTAGATTTGTAAAATATAGGGTACAGAAACTAAAAGAATATGTATAGTGTTAGTTGGTCAACTTCATTTATCAAATAGATACAGTCAAACCAAAATGTATTTAGAACACATTATCATAAACTGTGTCCTGCACGCACTAGTTGAAAAAAAAAAATATATCACAAATTATCAAAAGATGGTGTATATCTACTGTCTGAATAATTTTTGGGTTGACTACATATCCCTTAATTATTTTTATTTTTACACTTAATTATGCCCATTAAAATGTGTTTTGTTACTTTCACTGTTTTTTTTTTGTTTTTTTTTGCTCTATGGTACATCATCTTCAATTTAATAGCATTAAACTGCTCCATTTCAGCGGCTCAGTACTGTAATCACGCGAACCACTCATTATGAATCTCCTAACTCTGATATTTTCAGAAATATAAGTAGCGTATTTTCATCTGAAATTGGGCTATAATCCAAAGCAACTCAAATAATGAAGAAACACTCGTGAAGCAAGCAAAACATGCGCAAGTACAGTACTGCCTATCGCATTTCACACAGGCTGCTATAATTTCACTTTCGCCGGACATTCGTGTATGCTTAAGGTTGAAGAAAAAACGATGTTTATAGCGAATGTCCCTATATATTTTTTTATACTTACGAATTTGTTTTAATCCAAAAGATGCGTGTGCTAAATATGCGAACGTCAATAAAGATCACCCAACAGTGCGCGCGCGCTCTCTCTCTTTGTCTGTCTCGCGCTCTCTCTCTCTCACTCCCTCTCTCTCTATACCGTTAGATAACTTGTGCATTGATTTACTTCAATTGTTTTTGACATATCTCACCGAACTACAAACTTTCCAGTGATGTCAAGGCGGGATATTAACTCGACAAGCCCGCACATCTTGGCCGCCGCGCGCTCAATCCATTCTGCGTGCTTTGTCTATCAGCTGATGCGCACCAGTTATACAAGCTTAATACTGAATGTTTACCATTATATTACTTGCATACATATACTTCGTAGACATCCTTAATCTCTAATGACTCTATTCTGCTATCTGTTGTTTTGTTGTCGGTGTTTCTTTGCCTGCATACGCACTTGTCACATGATGTGGTATCGGCGTTTGGTATCGGGGCATTTTAACGAGTACGAGTAGGAGTACAGGAGCTCAGTATCGGTATCGGTGCATCCCTAGACATGATATATTATTATACCCCTGCGTTGTTTTGAATGTTGAACAATTGAATCAACATATGTATATATTCTATATCCCGCGATCCAACAGAGGATATGGAGAATGGATCAGTTTTTATAGGGAAAGACATCGTAGTTACATGTTATCCATGTCTCTACTGATTTTTGAAATAATCAATCATCAAATCGCTTTGATAAAACATCTAAATGGTTAATTATAGATATAGTAAGACAGAAACTCACCTGTTCTCCACTCATGTTGGTCTGCTGTATTCCCTGTAAAGGTAAACAGGTGTTTCGGGTCTCAGGAGACTAGTGTGAATTGACCGACAGCGCCATCTGCTGTTTTTGGGAAAGTAAGTTGCTCGATTGCGTTTGTGAAAAAATCTACCTGCACGCATTTGTGAGAAAATCAAGCCAAGTTTCCTCATAAAAAAGGCAACTGAGTCTCACAGTTGTAACACACAATACATATATTTGTCCATGCCACTGTATTTTCTCTCAAATAAAGTTTTGTATTTGCGAATCACTTTGCTTTTTCTTTGAAAGTCACGTTTTTTCTTTGCAAAGCAGATTGTGTTTATTTGCAAAACGCTGGATTAGTTTGATGAATATTGGCACAAAATTTTCTCCATACCGCCTTCGGAAAAATTAAATGTGATGTGATTGGTTAGCTGTCCCACTGCGTTGCGATTGGCAAACAGCTTACATGGTATTTCAGTACTGCCACGCCCCTTGTCAAAGAAGCAAGTTCCGTGTACAACTGCTAGCGCAAGCTAGATTAAAGTGATTCTTACATTTTAAATAAGGATTTTTTTTCGTACAAAAACACATCTATTCGCTACAGGAGGCCTTTATTTACCCTCCCGGAGCCGTTTGAGGCACTTATGGATGGATTCATATAATTGGACTTGTTTTACAATGATAAGGAGAAGCACCCGTCTATGTCATTCTAAAGCTTGGCAGTACCAAGATAAATTTTAATATAACTCTGATTGCATTCGTCTGAAAGAAGGAAGTCATATACACCTTGGATGTATGGAGGATGAGTAAATAATACGCTACAGTAGTGTTGGGTCCTATCCTCAGCCTGCGAGATCGCCAATACATGATATTGTCATGCTAATGTTAATTATTTACATACTTAGTTTCATTTAGGGCTGCACGATTAATCGCACGATGTTGTGAGGCGCGTTTAGTCAATGAAGCCGGTACGTTGATTAGTAGTAAAGCTCCATCACGTGCGTTCAGCTGGAGCGGCAAGTAATACACAGAGCCGTAAAGCACTGACAAGCTACGCCAGATTTTTCATTGACTAAACGCGCCTCACAACATCGTGCGATTAATCGTGCAGCCCTAGTTTCATTGCCCAAAACCAGATCCAGCATAAGGCTAAAAGCAGCCTAACATTATCAAAGAACATCATCACTGATTAGCCTAGCCTATTCTAGTGCAAGTTTATGCATTTTAAAAAACACTTGCGTTATAAGTGAGGCTATGTACACTGTATGATGAATAAATCTCTTACCACACACTGCACACATCTGTGGCGCGTTACAGCTCCGAGGCGGCAACCGGAGCAGATCACGGCTTCGGCATGTGTTTTGACCCCTGTACTGCATGTCTGCGAGCGTTACAGCTCTGAAGCAGCTACTCTAGTCAATGCTTGTGTTTATTCCCGCCATGCTGCGGCTCGTTGAAGTGGCTCGTTGAAGCGGCTCTCCACAGTGCATCGCTAAAGTTAGGCTAATCCCCCACCTCGTCCCTACCCTCTCCAACAATTCGAATTTCCGTGGGTGGGACTTAAATTAATGATATTCTAATGGACCACGTTGTGACATCATTGCATGTGAAAAACAGATGTTGTAGTCCAAAGGAGCCGTTCATTGTAGTTCTTGAAAAGGGATTTTTTAAAAAATCAAACTCTCCTTTTGGAGTGGACTTTGAGATTTGTAACTTTGTAGATCTTTTTTATTCCCAAAGATACACACGACACACTGACTGAAGATTAAAAAGTGAAAAAGCATAATAGCACCCCTTTAACTGAGATGGTTCCTAGAAACGTAATGTGCATTGCCCATAGCGGAAACCCTAACCCTAGCCCTAACAGAGGGCTTAGATGTGTGCAAGCCAATTCATGATATAAACGTTCTTGGAAAAGAACATTGTTATCCTCTAGATCCCTTTGGTCCTCGTTTCATCTCTCTTTTTCATCTCTCTGCAAGTGATTTTTGAAAATGCTCCAGTCTCACTGGTTAGGTTACTGCTTCTTCAAATGACAGCTGGACACTATTCATATTTATTATATTTATAAAAAATTACAGTTAGGATAAAGTGAGCAAAAACCTGATGATGGCTCTGTCTGGATCTCATAACCATGAGGAGGCAATGTTTAGTTTATTCTCATACTTAAACTCATTCTTATTATTGAATAATACATTATTGTATACAAATAAATGTGGCTTGACCAATTAAGGGTTTAGTAAGTTAAGCCCACATTCTGGAATACAACCATGGAAACTTGTTGATTTATTCAGGGTTATTATTAATATTCTTTCCCCCGGTTTCACAGACAATGCTTAAGCCTAGTCCTAGACTAAAATGTAAATCTGAGCTGTTTTACCTGAAAGAAACTTGCACTGACTGATCTTAAAATATATCAGTGTCTTTGTTTTGTCTCAAGATGCACACCAGTAATGTTTTTTTTTTGTTTTTTTTTTTTTCTAAGCAGGTTTATAAAAATCACTTTTAGCAAAGTAATTCAGGGAGATTTCAAACAATGAATATCTAATTCATGGCTGCATGGTAGAGTTGGCGTACTCGGACTCAAGTCCGGTCTCGAGTACAATTTTTAGGCGACTCGGACTTGTCACGGGCTCGGATGCATTTTTACTTGGACTTGACTCGGACTCGAGCCTTTCGGACTCGGAAAATATCCAGAGTCCATCTGAGTCCAGAGACAGTTGACGGAAATGTCACTGACTTGATGCATTATCACGAAAGTGATATTTAGTATTTGCATGTGTTTTTAAGTTTTGTCCAGTAGGCTACTTGAAAGACTCTCTCTCTCTCCTTCGGCTTGCTCTCCTTGCTTCCCCTTCGGAGTCACTACAGCGGAGTGAACCGCACTGCCGATTTGGCACGTTTTACCTGGATGCCCTTTCTGCAGTTGGGAGAAATACTGATGCGTTAATCTCCAGCCGACGACCGAGTCATAAATATTAACCAAACAACAAAAGAAAAAGAGAAAATCACTCACTGTTCCTCACTGAATCACTTATTAGTAGAATCATCTTTAATGTATACAGTGAAGATTTTGCAGTATTTTATTTTAACATTTATTACTTTATGAATGTATGTAGTCTATAGTAGCCTTTATATAGACCTACCTAAAAAACTTTGCGTTTTTCTAGTTGTAAAGGTTAAATACAGGGGTGACCAAACTCGGCCCTGGACCTTGGTTTAGCTCCAACTTACCTCAACACACCTGCCAGGGGGTTTCTAGTATGCCTATTAAGAGCTTGATTAGCTGGTTCACGTGTGTCTGATTGGGGCTGGAGCTAAACTCTGTAGGACACCTCCCTCCAAGACCGAGTTTGGGCACCCCGGGTTAAAACAATGTTAAGATACTGACGGGCCCTTATTTATCCATCTAACATAGAAACAAGCACAGTTCCGAAAGCACAATTCAATTTACAACAGATCACGTGTGATTAATGAAGCAATAGTGTGCTGATAATCCCGTCATAGCAGCTGAAAAAAATCATCATTTAAATAACACGCCTTTTAAAACAACCCAGTTTAGAAGCTCCTAGAGTTTATGACAGAGAACATGTCTCTATAACATTGTGTGGAGGTCTGGGACAGTGCCTCTGGACTGGGCAACTGGGGTGGTGGTCCCCCTTTTTAAGAAGGGGGACCAGAGGGTGTGTTCTAACTATAGGGGGATCACACTCCTCAGCCTCCCCAGAAAAGTCTATGCCAGGGTATTGTGTGTAGCCCCCTTATCAATTTACCGCTGAACTGGTTAATTGTTGACTTAGGTTCACTTCAAATACTTAGTATACAATTCAACCACGCAATGTAACAAAACTCATTACACAATTAAGTGAGGGACTTTCCAATTGTATTGGAATGACTTGAAGTAGGCAGAAGTCAAAAATAGTATGAATGCTGTAGGTGTAGGGTTTTAACAATAAAATTAACAAAATAAATAAATGGAAAAAGATACAAAACAAAAAATACAGCAGTAAAGGAATTTAAGCAACACTTTGTCTGGCTTTTATACTTTTCCTAATCAAATTTCTTTCTCTTCAGCGCTCACTTTCAGGTAATATTCTTTAATGTATCCTGTTTTTCTGTCTTACTCTTAAACTTCTCACAAACTGGAAATAGCCTTTCCACGTAACGTGAATGATTAGCTATAGTTAGCTAGGCTTAGTTACAACACTTCAAACTAATACTAACAATGGTGTTCCTCTGAGCACAAATGTTAACAAACGTAACTTTTAGTGTCAATCAAATCAGGAAATACAAGTGAAATACTATATAAAGACCAGTCAGATAAACTAATATGTGGAACCACACTCAAACTCACTCATACACACACTCCCAATAAAGAACCCACCCTGTTGCAGGCCTGAGTTGCTGCTTGCAATTGTTGTGGCCAGTAAATGAACGCAGGCCCCTTCGCTTAGCAGAGCAAACAAAATAAAGTCTGTGTTACCTCAATGATCCACTATCCAGATCTAGATTGTTTGTGTATGTGCACGTTGATTCAGTCTTCAGTTTGAAGGCCAGAGGACCTGTTGAGCTCACGGTACTCATAGGGCTATCTGGCGATTCGTCAGATTTGTCATCCAATGTTGCCAGAGGACCTGTTGAGCTCACAGGGCTATCTGGTGGCATACTTCATCCTTCTTGTGCCGAATTACTTCTGTTACGTCCCAGGACGTATTGTTCTTTTCCTGTTCGTTCGTTCGTTCGTTCGTGTTCTCTCTCTCTCTCTCTCTCTCTCTCTCTCTGCGAATGCATGCTGGGAGTGTGGGGATGTGTGTTTGAGAGTGTTCACGAGGAGAGTATGAATGAAAGTGGTTTAATTTTACTATTACTTTCATTTTCTTTATTCCAACTTTGGGGTTTTTTTTTTTTGAGGTGAAGACTTTAGAAGTGAAGTGTGTTTGGAGTGTCGTTGGCAGGAGTGTTTACGGAGTTGAGATGGCGTCTCGACCGGCGGGTGGAGAGCCATTATCACTCCGTCATGGCGTCAGGTGTGAGGTTGAATCAAGTGTGGCGGTGGAGGAAGTTTTATTATCAATTGGAGAACAAGTTGGATATGAGAACATTTCTTCGGCGTCGAGAATGAATAAAGCTGTGGTGGTTTTCTTAAAGGAGGAGATTTTGGTTAATCGTCTTGTAAGCAACGGAATTTCGGTAAGTGGACTTTTTGTTGCTATCTCACCGCTGGTTAATCCAACCCGCAAGGTAACAATATCGAACGTGCCTCCGTTCATCCCTGATGATGATATTGAGCGTGCACTGCTATGTTACGGAAAGTTTGCTAGTCCGATAAAAATAATTCCACTAGGATGCAAAAATACGGCGTTGAAGCATGTAATGTCTTTTAGGAGACAGGTGGCTATGTTTCTGAAACAACCTGATTTGGATGTGTCTTTCAGAATCTCATTTGAGGGGAAGACATATATGATCTATGCTAGTACAGAGAGCCTAAAGTGCTTTGAATGTGGAGATCGGGGACACAAAAGGTCTGCATGTCCACATAAGGCTAGCAGTAGCGATGTCAATACTACATTGAATTCCACTGATGATTCAGAGGCTCGTGAAACTAATGGAGGGAAAAGGAATCTTAATGAGAATTCTACTGTTGATTCGGTGGCTAATGAATCTAATGGAGGGCGAACAACTCCTATCGTGAATTCTGTTGATTCAGTGGCCAATGAATCAACAGTGAGGCAAATAACTCCTAAAGTGAATTCTGCTGTTGTTTTAGAGGTCAGTACTGAATCTAATGAAGGGCAAACGATTCTAAATGAAACAAAGCAAAGTGATAGAAATGACACTGCACTGTGTAATAGTGAAGGACAAGAAAAAAAGATCTCTGATGAGATTGTAGAGATAAGGGAAACTCTTGGATCAGAAACATGCAAGGAAAGTGAAGCTGTTCAGATGAATGAAGTAGTCAATGTGGAGATTGACAAGATGATGAGTTGTACTGAGATGGTTAGAGAGGAAGGAATAAGGGATGATGATATGCTTTCAGATATCTCTGAGATTGGGTCTCAAAGTATGGAGGACATGTATTCATTGGATGAGATTAATGATTTTTTGGATACAAGTTTTGGTAAGGTGGTAGAGGTGAAGGATTTTTTCCCAGATGTGGAAAAGTTTATTGTTTCAGTGAAGGTACTGCAGCGTACAGTGAGTTATGATGTGCTAAGTAAACAGAAAAGGTTTAGATTAAAGAAGTTGGTTACGAAGTTGAGGAAAAATAAAGGGCCTGTTCCTTTTAAAAAGTAATAGTCAAAATGCACTGGGTGACCCTCATAATGTGTTGGTTTCTTTTCTTTCTCTTTCTGTCCACTTTATATTTTAACCTCTTTATGGAGAACTTAAAAGTTGGTTCTTTAAATATAAATGGAGGAAGAGATAGAGGCAAATTAGCAGTAGTGTCTCAGTTTTTAAATATACATCGGGTTAATGTTGTTCTTTTACAAGAGACTCATACTAATGATGAAAATGAAATAGAGTGGAACAGTTGGTGGGAAGGAAATCTGGTATTAAGTCATGGGACAAACAATAGTGCAGGAGTAGCTATATTATTTAAAAAGGGTTTGAATGTTAACATTTTATATACTGAAGAGGTTGAAAAGGGAAGGCTATTATTGCTAAAAATAAAGTATGGGGAACACGTTTTTGTTTTAGTGAATATGTATGCTCCAAATAACGGGTTGGAAAGAGTGAGAGTGTTTGATAAATTAGATAAAGCTCTTCAAAAATTTGATGATGATAATTTGTTAGTGTTAGGAGGGGACTGGAATTGCACTATTAATTTTTTAATCGATAGGAATGGTGAAGAACCACATAGTAATTCTAGTGAATCATTGTCTAATTTAATTGGAAAATTTGATTTAATTGATGTGTGGAGAAGGAGAAATATGGGAGTAATAAAATATTCATGGGTTAAAGTAGCAGAAAATATGGTTAGTGGGGCTAGACTGGATAGATTTTATTTAAGTAAGATGGTAGAAAATAGGGTAATGAGTGCATCAATATTGCCAAGTGGTTTTTCTGATCATCATTTGGTTACGTTTGATTTTAATATAAAGCAAACTTCAAGACCTAAGTATTATTGGCATTTCAATGAAAAAATGCTAAAAGATGTGTTTTTTTGTGACAGTTTTAAGTTGTTTTGGGGAAAATGGAAAGAAAGAAAAAGTGATTTTGAAAATCTTAGTCAATGGTGGGATGTGGGCAAAGTTCAAATTAAAGAGTTTTGTCAAAATGTTTCTGTTTATAACTGTATGAATGTGAAAAAAACTATACAGAGTCTGCAAAAAGAAATTGCTTGTTTGGAAGAGGACTTAATAAATAACAAAGAAGTACAGAGCAAAGGTATCATTTTAAATGAGAAGAGAAAAGAACTTGGAGCTTTGTTGCAGGAACAAGTGAAAGGGGCACTTGTAAGATCAAAATTTTGTTCTATTAAGGACATGGATGCCCCAACTGCATATTTTTTTAATCTGGAAAAAAAGACTGTTCAGTATAAACAGATGCATCACCTTCGTTGTCCAGATGGGAATTTAACAACAAATCCATTTGAAATGAGAAAGTTGGCGGTTGACTTTTATTCTGTGTTGTATAGTGCTGAGAAGTGTGATCCTGACAGTGCAAAGGACTTACTTGAAGATCTACCACAGTTGGAGCAAGAAAATAAAAAATCTTTGGAAGATATAATTACATATGGGGAATTAACAGAAGCAGTGCAACAGTTGTCTATGGGCCGTTCTCCAGGAATAGACGGTTTAACAGCTGAGTTTTATAAATATTTCTGGGGAATAATAGGTGAGGATTTTTATGAAGTTGTATTAGAATGTTTTAAAAATAAAGTACTTCCTATCAGTTGTAGAAGGGCTGTACTTTCGTTGTTACCAAAAAAGGGTGATTTAGGACTTTTAAAAAATTGGAGGCCAGTGTCCTTATTATGCTTGGACTATAAAATATTGTCAAAGTCTATTGCAAATAGGCTTAAAACTTGTTTAAATATGCTGATTCATAAAGATCAAACATATTGTATACCAAAGCGATCAATAATGGATAATTTGTTTTTTTTAAGGGATGTGATTGATTATGGTTGTATAAATGATTCTGATTTGGGTATCCTGTCAATAGATCAAGAAAAAGCATTCGATAGGGTGGATCATGACTATCTTTTTAAGGTGTTAAAGAGCTTTGGATTTGGTGATCAATTTATTTCATATGTTAAATTGTTATATTCTGATGTTTCTGTGTTGATTAAGGTTGGTGGAGGAATAAGTGCCCCAGTAACAGTAACAAGAGGTATTAGACAAGGTTGCCCTCTTTCTGGACAATTATATAGTCTTGCAATTGAACCTTTGTTATGCAAATTAAGGAGAGATCTTGCTGGTTTTTCAGTTGCAGGTGTAAACGAAACATTTAAAGTGTATATGTCTGCTTATGCTGATGATATAACTGTGTGTATTTCTGAACAAAATGATGTGACAGCTTTGGAAACAGGCATTAAGCAATATGAAATGGCTTCATCAGCTAAAGTTAATTGGGAGAAAAGTGAAGGGTTTATTATTGGGCGGTGGAGAGACACCGGACCTCCGATACTTCCAGGAGGTTTGAACTGGGGGAGGGAGGGTATAAAAGCATTAGGTGTTTTTTTAGGAAAGGAAAATTTTAAAAAGAAGAATTGGGAGGGAGTGCTGGAGAAGGTGGTAGCTCGATTGTCTAAATGGAAATGGCTATTACCACAATTATCCTACAGAGGGAGAGTTCTAATGGCAAACAATCTGGTAGCCTCTATATTGTGGCATAAAGTTATTGTTCTTGAACCACCAGGTGAACTGATCTGTAATATACAAAGAAAAATTGTGGACTTTTTTTGGAGTGGTGAACATTGGACTCGGGCTGCAGTACTCTGTTTACCAGTACACGAAGGAGGCCAAGGTCTGGTGGACGTAAAAAGTCGAATTGTTGCTTTCAGACTGCAGGCAGTACAGAAATTGCTTTATCAAGAAGATTTGTCATGGACTTGGACGGCATGTGTATTTTTGCAGAAGGTTGAAAGTTTTGGACTGGATAAACATTTGCTTTTACTGGAAATGGATAGATTGAGACTGGATAATCTCACTTCCTTTTATAAGTCAATGTTACAAGCTTGGAGTAAAGTCTTGAAAGTGGAGAGAAATTTGGATGAACCTGGGGACTGGATTAACGAGGAACCTTTATTTAATAATCCACTGATTCAGACTAGATTTTTGTCATCAGTAAGTATTCAAAGAACTCTTATAAAGAATGGAGTCACTAAACTGGGACATTTACTGGATAATGGTGGATGGAGTTCAGTAGAGACTTTTAAAAGAATATCTGGTCTAAGCTCATCAAGAATTGCTTCGAAACTGAGAGATGAGATTTTTTCTGTTTTGCCAAGCAGTTACAGGAACCTTGTTGCTGGAGGAAAGGTACATCAGCTGAAAGGAGATTTTCCCAGTTTTAAAATAAGTCCTGCTATCAGTAAGGAACAGGAAGAGGAACTTGATGGATCTATACTGTCTTTTAAAACTCCAAAACTGGAAGAATTTGACACCGTGTCGAAGAAAGCTTTGTATTATGTTGCAGTGAAAATTATTCACATGAACTCACTCAGCAGGCAGAGTTTTGAAAGGTGGATGGAGACAATGGAGCCAGATTTTTTAGTGAGGGATAGGTGGAGAGCCCTGTATAAGCCTCCAATTGAAAAGCGGACAGCTGATCTGCAG